>JACMIF010005367.1:0-10741 GCA_014805445.1 Diplogasteroides magnus | reverse complement strand
TAATTAAAATACTTTCTGGTTAATGTGTAGATTATTGAGGAGAAATAAAAATCGGCCTTGAACTGTTACTCAAGGAAGCATTGCGTGAAATTCCGTTTCATTCCCGTCAAATTTCAAGGCCGGTTTTCATTTCTCCTCAATAATTTACGCATTAACCAGAAAGTATTTTAATTATTGTTGCACTTCGAAAAATTGATTATAATACCTTGCATAAACCCTAATACACAGAAGCGATATAAAAGCTCTTATTTCGCTGTATAGGCTTTGAAACAGTTTGAAACACTCAGAGTGTTTCAGAAGCGAAAAGCTTCATTGTTCCTGTAACGTAGGATACAGTTCATATAAATTCTTTTCAAATTTAGTCCATACATATGTTTGAAGGAGAATTTACTTACGTTGGCGACTTTGGCGCATACAGCAGATGTAATCTTCGGAAGATGATTCAAAAAACTTATTCTAGCGAAGTTTGTCTTGCGCAGCAGCATCTCTATTTGATCATCGGAAACGTTTGAGGCATATTTGACGACCAAATTGCCAGTACCGGGAACTGGAAGTGCGTCAATCCTATGATTGGGAAGGCGAAAAAACGTACCGTTATAGAAATAATCACCAAATTCTTCATCAGACGCGTCATCTCACGGATCTTGCTCTTCGTCGGAATGTCGTTGAACCATTGCTCGATCTTGAAGCATTTGATATTGCATTTGAAAACGAATGAGCAGCAGCGCTTCAGAAACAAGGAAATGATCTCCTCGCACAATTCGTTCATTTCTCCTTCGAAATGAAAGTCGATTTCCGAAAACACTCGGCACATGCGGGTGACACACTCGATCGTTGAATAGTACACATAACGGCTGTGCAGATCGCAGTCGATTATCTCGTTTGCTTCGTAATTCACGTAAATTGATCTGGCAGTCTCCAGTCCAATCTGCCAGTCGGGCTGTGCTATTTTTGCAATAGCCATTCCCCTCACTGGCTTCTCGCCATCAAGAAGTCTGTAGAACGCAAACGTTCCTCTCTTGCCGTAGAGCGTTGGTCCATTGGAATCGATAAACTGAAGCGCATCCGATAATTAGATGATTAGACGAATACCATTCGATCACCAAAGTGAATTCTGTTTCTATAATTCATTCCAAATGTTTATTATGGTATAAATTAGATAAGGGGAATGTACTTTGGCACACGAATAGCATCTCTCTCGAAACAACGCCATTGATATTCGCCCGATATACTCACCTCTTGTAGCTCATGAGATTGGAAACGCAGTGAATTCAAGTCATTGATGTCGAGATAATGGAAAACACGCAGCAACTGTTTGGAAGACAATGACCAAAGCGTTGGAGATTGAGCTAAATCGCAAAATGTCAGTTTTCGTCGTTTTATCATCATGTCAGAAATGAGATCGAACGTAGTGCATCATTTTTAACTCACCAAATTCCGCCACATGCGTGTCCATTGTAACCTTGCACGCCATACCGCGACTAATGAGCACAGAGAATGTACAATTGACGCGCCCCTGTGGCCCTGACGTTATAATCGATTGATACTCGCGGATGCGCCGGATCCCTCAATATTTAGCTCGTTGGATATGCAAATCAATTATAGGCATGACATGAGAATCTTATGGAATGTCATCGATCGTGATTGGATTGAACGATGATAATTCACAGTTGTGGCGATCACTAATTGATTGTTTTTTGTGATAATGCATTCTTTTAGATGTTTCAGCTGTTGTAGTAGTGCGTACTGACGTATTACGTACTCGCAGAAAAAATACTACAGATTTGGCGGTGGATACTACGGCTGGGTGGTAGTTTGCCTCTTGATACAGTAAGAGAGGGAAGGAAGAACAAAGCTACCGTAATCAGTACTGCTTGCGCAGAGCTGTAGAGACAGAGATGGAGGCGGGGGAAGAGTGAAATGATTAGAACGACGACTGTCAATTCGAGGATCAGATCACAAAGGAAGAGATAGAAGAAGGGATAAGAGCAAGAGAAAAGAAACAGACCCCCTGAGAACTCGAATTTCCACCATACAGGCATCGCACTCGACACAGTAACACATTTATAACACAAATCAAATAACAATAGGCGAAGGAGATGACGAGGGAAATTCCTGACGTTGGTCCGATTTCACGCTTGAGTCCTCGACTGACGATGACAGCAGCCTGAATTGTGAGTGGTTATTGGAGAATGCGAGGGTACCGGCTATGTGAACGAAATCTTTAAAAAACACTCACTCATTTTTGCTCGCATCCACCTACTCTCTCCAAGGACGATGAGTTCCTCTGAGTTCCACGATCGATCTTCATGTCGATTGGCAACTGCACTCAATTTTGCACATGCTGCGCTGTGGAGATGAGTCATTCTCCGAACAAGCGTTTCCTTATCCATTGAGAATGAGAAGAAGCGGTCGGATCAATCTGTTATCGACTTTCCCATGTCAGCATGGTCGGATATACACGAAATAGAATTGGTCCTTCCTGTTGAATGCATAGCTAGATAGTTGATAATTTGTCGAATAGAATCGTTGCTGCTTCCTTACTAATTGGTGGTGCCGAGAATCTGCATGCAGTTGGGACATTGGTTCTTGCTTACTCCATGATGAAAGTATCCTCAGGAGTATCAGCAAAAACGAATTGTGCGAACGCTTGTCCGATCGTGCATGATTCCATTGATCCTTCCAAAATGATCTTCGCAGTCTTTAGATTTTAATACAATCATTTAGAAGGTTGAGAACCTGTAAAGGACAATCATCACTAATTCGCTTGATTACATCGTACCGACATATCGTATCGTAGTTACGGTAATCGTATCGAGTTACGATTACCGTAACTCCTACTCGACTGGCCTAGCAGTCCACCGGCAGGACCACATCCCCTTATGGATTTTCCCCCTGACCCCAGAATAAAGACTTTTTAAAAGACATCGTACCGAACTTAGACAAAAATGGGTAACGTTTTTAAAATGCATCTAAAATGCATCCATAATAAACAATCTCACATTTTATGCAATATAGAAATGATGTTGATAAATGGCAGATGATGTAGGCATCTGATTGGCAACGCGTTTAGGGCGTCGTAGAATTGAAGAATGAAGAATGGGCGTGTTCCTCCTGTCACTTGCATCTTTCTCATATGTGTCTCTTCCCTTTCCACAGTCCCTCTGCATGGTCCACACAAAAGAAAAGGTTAAATGTGAGGGGAAGGAAGGAAGGAAAAGGAGAGGGATATGAATACGAGATGAATAGCCCGTAGTAAGTGCCCAGTCTCTATTCGGCTTCAATCTCCTTTTTCTGTGACCATTCTCTGACTAAAGAGTATCCTTTCCGTTAGAACGCGCAAAGAACAGGTAGCAGATGGTTCAAACATCTGGATAAGGAACACAAAGAATGTGAAGGGAATGAGGGCGACAAAGTAAAGGACTACAGTCGAGAAGCAAATGCATATGGACTTAAATTCTGCCAGAGGAAGAAGCAGCTTGACGAGAAAATTGTTCCATTAACAGTTTCTTGAACAGTTTCTAACGATAAATCTTTACGATGGCAATGGGGGTTTTGTTGCGCAGACGTTGAGTACTTTTTTTTCTTATATTTATTTCACAGGGACTGTTTACTGAACATTTTATTCACCGGCACATGCAAATTTTGTCAAATCAATCAAGTTTTAGATACAATAACAATTGTTTTTGCGTCTCGCCAAAAACATCACCATGTATGCTTTCACACTCTAGCCATGTATTTATTTGAGTACCTAACAATCATAACACAAGAGTATCTGAACAGTAACAAGACTCGATGTGTTATGTTCCTAATTCAAACTAGTCAACAATATCTGTTTGGTTGCAAGGCTAATTTGTTTATATTACCTACATTTGCCATCCGAAGATGCTCAAAACCAACAAGAGACAGACTATTCTCAGTGAAATGTTGCAGCAAAATGAAGTCAATGGCTGGTAGTGTATTTGCATATGAGGTTGCGATGGTTCAGTAGTAAGAGACTGTTCAATGTTATTGTCCGATTCCTGCAAGCCTTTCAATTTCTTCGATTTCTCGCTGTAAAAGAGTCTTTCCTCTCTCCATACTCTCATGCAGACTCACCATGCCATCAGCAGCGCAGTATGTGCGAAGATAGGCCAAGGAGCATTTGCTGCGCTGAAAAACAGTGGTCAGGTACAGTGTCATTTCTTAGAAATGCATGGCCATTCGTCTGTTTCGCTCCAATACTTGTGTGAGATAACTGAGAAATGGATTTTTCCTCATGGTTTCGAGATACAGAGATTTTTTTCTATTTGGTATGTATCAAGTGGACTGTCTTTACCCCATCCTTTTCCCGAGAGTAAAAGACAATAATGTTGAAATGTATATGCGTCATGCCTTTATGGCGCGCTTGCACATTTCACCATTGCGGCGCTAAAATCCATGGCGCTTATGTTGTTCACCCATCCCATATACTCAAAAGACTCACGACACAGCATCTCATAGCGATTCCCTCCTCACTGTGGCCCGGACGTTCATCTACAAAACATATTTACGATCAGAAATCGAGTCATCGATCATTTAAATGTTTAGTTGTACTAATCGAAAGAGAAAATATTATTGCATAAAAAGTGAATTGTCTATTATTTGATATTGATGAGCGAACAGTTAACTTTCCTATATCCCCCTTCAGAATCCATATATATATATAGACTTTTATTGATTCATATTGAATGGTGAACGGACCAGAATCAGCGATCTGTCCGTCGCACACTTTGAACAGTGTATCCATAAGCTTTCTGCCACACAATTTTCTAAAACGAACATAAAATCATATCAAATAACAGTCAGATGAATATTGTTTGATCTTGTGTATTCAGAATATATTAGGAATTGAATTGAGGTGAAAATATCAGCAGCAACCATGCCCATTGAGTCGGAAGTTCGAATATGCTGTTGAGACTTTTCTAATATGTTGCGAGGCAGACGTTACATGCTACGAAGACCGTCATTTGGTTTTTTCAATGTAATGATCTGGGATATTCCTCATTAACGTTGTGACGTCCAAACGTGCCTACATATCACTTCTAATACTCATACTCATGACGGAGCTGCTCATTAAACATACGACGTCTCATGAACTCTGATCCGTGCTGCTGACTCTTTTCGGATTGACGCTTTCTGTTTTTTTAAGCTTTTTTCGGTTGGCAGACATCTACGTAATTGACCATTGCGCAATAACGGTCAAGTTCATGACTGAGTACTGATTCATGAGATTCTATAACGGATATCTTCATAATTCGTATTCACGTGTTCATTGCTTACTTACATGGGTGTGTGGTCGTGTGTCATCGTCATTACTGCGCCCACCAGAAGAAGGCCGAAAAGGATGGAAGTGGATGAGAAGGACATTATCTGAGAGAAGTACCGTAACCAGTTGGAGTGATACCGTATTTCTATAAGTCAAAGAAGCTTACGATCTAAGGCCTTGCTGCAAGTAGGACGTGCTATATATGGGTTATGAGAGTACAAAAGTTGTTTTCGGATATGGACAAAGCGTCTGCGTCACGATCCTGGAAATGGTTATGCATGAAAACGAATGCACTGAGAAAATTGCCTATTGTTTGCACGGAAGCGTTTCGGCAGCAACAAAACATTCGCTTTGCGGAATGAAAACGATAACAAGATATGGAACAGATTGTACAAGCATTTGAGAATGAGAACCGATGAAAGAAAAATGCATCCCTAAATACTGAATTTCGATTTTTCCATCCTGTGTCTAGCAGTGTTATATTTTTGCAACAGTAATGCATTGAGTTTCATCGCTACAACGCAAATGTGCATGTCACATTCGCCTTTCACAATGTTGTACGAAATGACATACGGTAGTGAATAATGCTTAGCGAATTTGTTAAGATTCATGTAAAGGGCAGACAGAAAAAGAGAAAGGATAATCGGCATGGTTAGACAGGGTGGGGGACGAGCTTATGCAGAATACGGAAGGTGGCGCCCAGAGACCAATCCGATTTTGTAAGGAGGAACAAAAATAGAGACATGTATAGACAGGCAAGAGGAACAAACAATCATAGAAATATGCGATGATAACTGCATCAGTGTTACTTGCGCCAAAATAGTTGAAGAGATGTTTGAGTAGCGAATGAGTAGCGCGTAGGTTTGTATGACTTTCACGGTGTTTAACTCTACGGGACAGTTTTTGCTCAGGATACGATACAATAACATTTCGCAAAGGCATCAACATTTATGAAAAAGCAAAAGAAGCAGCCAGTATATTGGAAGAGAGCGCATAGAGAGAAGAAATGGATACGGATACAGGGAAGGATTTCTGTAAAATACAGATATACATAAGACATTGTATTCTTTTGAGAAGGAAAAGTATAACATAAATATCTGCTCTATTGTATAGAACTGTGCTTCTTATCGCTGTCTAGTCTGCAGAATCCTGTCAACATTAAACGACCAGTGAATTAAATTTCGGCAGTATCTTTATCGCGAACTCTCCGGTTTAGCAACCACTGTTACCAATGTCAATGATGGGAAGAGGTCCTACCTCATAATATGAGAGGCCAAGGAGATTGTTCACACATAACAAAAACAACATGGGAGAGTATTTACCGTTACATCACCGTCACGCAGACGATATCAGTGGTCATGTAACTAATTCTCATAAGTACGCGAATTGTTCCACTTGTCAGACCGTTAATTATCGCGTCTGTGAGTGTTGTTTGTGCAAAAATGTGCGAGAAATCACCTGTCTGCTCTTTTGCTAATTCGAGAATGTAGAACTTACTTTGATCGAGTGCTACAATAGAAATTGATTGAAAAAGTGACCTGACAGTTCAAAATTTGGATATGGCATAGAGTTATCATAACACAGCTCCATTGGCGCAGTTGGTTAGCGCGTGGTACTTATAATGCCGAGGTCGGGAGTTCGATCCTCCCATGGAGCATAGCTTTTGCATAGCATGGGTGGCTCGGAAAACGACTGCGAAAGTGATGGGGTTTTTAAAATGATTATTGACTGCATCGATAAACGACGCAGTCAATAATCATTTTATGTGATTTTTTGTTTGTGACGAACGATGAGATGCGGAAACCCTAACTTCAAAAAGCGCAATTTTGAAAAATTCAGAGTACTCTTGATGCATGTTCCGACGACTAGATTCATTAAAACTTTTGCAGGAAGTTGCATTTACACTCCACAATAATTCGTATTAGCCTCGTTCTAATCGAGTTAGTCCCTAAAACAAATAAGAAATATCTGCGGGGAAAGATAGATAAGTTTCAAATCCGTCAAAATTTCTTGGACACCCTTATCGTGGAAACGAGCCATGGTACCTATCACATAATTTTTTTGATCAAATTAATATGGCACAAATAGCCGTGCATTGTTATCTTACAAACGATAAAGAAGAGACGGAGTACCTAATATACGTGTAAGGGGCTTTTCGCTGGTGGCTGAAGGGCGGAAGACGGAAGAAAAAATGTTGATGGAGAAAGATACGGTATGCGAAGTGTGGTCTCGATCCGTTGAAGCAGCTCTAATCCAGACAGCGGGATTAGAGATCAGGACCAAATGCACTGGACTTTCACTGTGAGAAGGGGGCGGAGAGGGAGGCCAGATTTTAATGAGATGAAGAAACCAAAAGAGCAGGCAGACAACCATAGGGAGTGGATCGAAAATCGCCTTTAGTGTGTAGCAGTGTTTGCTTTTATTATCTTCGCAAGGAAGGAGAATCAAGATAGATAACAGTTATCGGTTAGCGATACATTTTGCAGGAAGACACGGAATTGTTCGATGGTCTTTAGCGCCGCTGCAGTACGAATCCATGTTCGATAGCTTGGAGTCAAGGCTGACCGTCCACGAGGGTAAATGGTGTTGAAACTGGTCTTTTACAAGTATATTGCGCTTGAAACTTATTCAAATTGAATACTAATGGTCACAATACAAAATAGCACACAAATTATAGAATGCACAGCCTGCAGCCATATGAAGCGTTCGTTCTCGGAATATCAAATCGATTTACGTGAACAATAAAAATATTCACAGCGTCGTATTCACAGCGTCGTATTCACAGCGTTGTGTGAGCAAGGAGTAACAATTTGCAGGTGCAATATACAAGGTAGGACTAGAAATGGCATCCGTTCCCAGGCTTGTGCATATTTTCCCACCTTTCTCTTATGGTAAACACTTTTCTCCCGATTGTCAAGTGCGACTTCCGAATTATCAAACGCCCTTATCCATTGTGATATTCGCTCACTACAAGTTATCAAGTCGCCACCACATCCTATATCCCAACTTCCTTCATCAGAGATCAAGATTCATTCGACATTCAGCGCGGCTTTAAAGTCCGACCACCCACGCAATACAAAGAAGCATATCTAGCCTATGTCTATGACTAGTATATATTGGCTGTTGAAAAATTGGTAGCAGTACTCCTCGAAAGGTAGCGGGCTGGATGAGGAAGTGGAACAGTTTGTCTAAGATTCCACTACATAGCTGGCTTAGGAGCTTTCGGTAGAGGCGAACGACCTCGAAAAGAGGAACTCCACCCCATTTCATCATTATGGCGCAAGCGCCTAGACGATGTAATTCTTAAATATGCAAATGAGGGTGATATCGTGTTACGAATCGCTGATTGTTGCGCTTATGAGGATGAAGTTGAGGTTGCGATATGCACACGTGTTTTCTGTCCGATGGTCAGTGAGTTAAAAAAATTTCAGTACATGCACAAGTATGAGGAAGTCCAAGACGATGAATGAGGGTTCCATCGAAAGAAAAGCATTGATGGGATAGAGGGAATGTCGAAGAAAGTGCATAGAAAAAAGAATTGAATTGAATAGATTGTGAGAAGCGATTGTAACACAATGACATTGTTGAAATTGTTGTTATTGAGGTATTGAAAGGGAATTGGGAGACGGGCCTTTCGAATACAATGAATAACAAAGAGCAAACAGACAAGGAAAATATTGAGGACTCCATTGACCTTCCTGGCTATTCACTACTTGTATACATTTGCAAGCAATGAACATATTCATACTTAGAAGCGCTTTTTAGTGTTGCAAGAAGATCTTGTTATCGTTCATATCCTCAGTCACATATGACTATCAATGCATCTTCAATACTGAGAAAATTCTCCCAGTTGTGGATGGTGGAGTGGGGTCATGAGAAACTATAACCTGCCTCTTCTCCTCCGGCCGGTTGTCTCTCAACATTATAGTCAACCTCGCGGAGGAGAGCAGAGCGGTTTGATTTGCTCATGACCCCACCACTCTAATGGATGGAAACGGTTCTCTGTCAGGAGATATATAAATAAAGTGGTCATAACACGCTCCGGATGTGGTGGTCGACGTAGTAGATTGACGAAACATTAAGGTACTTGGAAGCGAGACAGAAACATATACAATTTCTCACGGCCGAGCCTGCCAAACATGAAAGAAGTGTGTTGTTGCACAAAAATTCGTTCCCACGAGATTGCGCAGAAGAAGTGTTTGCACCAACTTCTCCCGTCGCTCCCATGAACAGACATCGCATTTTTAGCGCATGACGCCGTCGTGGTTCTCATGACTTCTCATCACAGGGACTTTTTGGTGCTGACGTTTTTACCAGGGGTTCAAAACAGGTATAGTTGTCGTCATTCTCCTCCGCGGCGCGGTGTCTAACTCCTTGATAGACAACAGCACTGCGGAGAAGAATGACGAGAAATTTACCGATTCTGAACCTTTAGTGTTTACATCATCGTCGCTTCTCAAGGGAACGCCAAGACCTTCCATCCAATCCAATTATAGAGAGATGATGCTATTTCAGAATCGTCAGACGGTGATTCTGACATCTCAAGAGACAGCCCACACTAGAGACCTTGAAGTGACTCAGAAATTGACAGCCATTCATTTCTAGCTGTCTATCTTCATTCCTAGCGGCTGTCTCTCCCTTCGCAAAGACAACCGTCAGGCATGATGTTAGAAGGCTATAACTGAACGGTTGTCAATATTAGAGTCAATTCACGGTCTCTAGCCCACACCCTGCCCATGCACTCAAATCCCGTCCAAAATGTATGGCCAATGGATGGCTAGGACATACAAAATGAAGAGGAAGCTGGAATGTACGAAATGACCGTTATCCAAGAAAAAGTCGAGAGGACCACAAAGTTGTTACAAGAATTTTGATGGACGGAACATGAATGTATTGCGGTATTTGTTACGTTTGGAGCTTGGATAACTATCAGGAAGAAATAGTTGACTTGTCCTTTGCAACACTATGAGGACAGGGCAAAGAATGTTTGGCTTGTCCGAACGATGTCGTCGAACATGGAATCCCCTGAGTAATGAGAATTTCCGATTGCGGTTTCGTCAGTCCTTGCGTAAATACCAATCCGTTCTCTGACATACGAAAGTGCACCATGATAGGGTTTCTTTTCTAATTAGAATTCTCATCTCCGTGATCTCTATTCTTTAAAGATGCCATAAATGAAAGCGAAAGGACCGTGTATCCTTTGGGAAACAGAAAGTGCGAAAACAGTCTTATTACAGTCGAGATAGAATGATCACTATAACCCAATAACACGACTTGTTGTTTCTCGATGCAGTGAATACATAAACAAATCACAATTCAGTTCCCTAATTTTCTCCTCGTCGGATCTTATTTGCTACCTTATCATATTGCAAGTGATGCTACCGCAGAATTTACTTGCATCCTTCACGCTAATATTAGAACAACTTGCGGCATTCAAGTTTCCTCTCCAGGATG
>JACMIF010005366.1:0-10741 GCA_014805445.1 Diplogasteroides magnus | reverse complement strand
TTGCAGTTGAAACTAGGGTGTCGCTTGCGAGTCTTTTAGTGCATTCGTCATGTCTCTACTCTCAGCGGTGCGGTTGTCTATAAAATGCAGATACAACCGCACCTCGGAGAGTAGAGACATGACGAATGCACTAAAAGATTCGCAAGCGACAACCTAGGTAGATGAAACCCTTAGGGGAACAGTGTAACTTTTACGTTTACTTTATTCACTGACACCTGTGCAAAATGAAGTAATACATATGCACAAATACATATAAGACTTACGCATTTCGCAGTATGCTCAGGAATTCTTTGCAAATGGCCGGTTTCTTGTTGTAATATAATTTAACAACGGCAGTTCCATTCGTAAAATGAAAGGATATCAAGGGCTGCAATTCTTGATCTTTCAGGATACATTTAACGCACTCGTAACAGGATTGGCAGAACGACTAAAATAGTGCATTCCGTCTCTCTGTGCTCTCCATCGTGCGGTCATCCCTAGGGGCCAGACATGACCGCACGATGGAGAGCACAGAGAGACGGAATACACTAATTTAGTAGATCTGCCAACCCTGACTCGTACTGGATGATTTAAACGTTTCTCACTAGATTAATCTCTGCGGAGCGGTTGCATATAGACAACTGCTCCGCGAAAATTTTATTATTTAATGAGAAATGCTCATTTTTACCGATTTAGAAAACACCACTCGTACTATGGTTGTAAGTTTGACTATGTTTTCGGATATGTTTCTCCGTGGCTACATATATTGAATCTATATGAGCTGTGAAACATATCCGAAAACCTAGTCAAACTGCCAACCTTAACTCGCACCTTTTGTGTTCGCCGTACCATGCGAAACTGCGTCTGAATATAATGAAATTACACTTGGGGAGGACGAACGTATTAAATATTCAGACCAATTTGGGGTTTCAAATCGGTAAATTTGTTGTCATTCTTCTCCGGGCGCGGTTGCGCATCAGGGAGTGAGAAAACTGTGCTCCCGAGAAGAAAGTCAACAGATTTAGCGATTTGAGAGTTTGAAAATATATAGATGTTCAATCTCAGTTTGGACGCATAAAGTATACGGTATAATATCTCTCATACGCAACTTGGTGGGTACATACTAAGGTTGGCAGTTTGACTAGGTTTACGGATATGTTTCACAGCTCTTATAAATTCAATATATGTAGCAACGATTAAACATATCCGAAAACCTAGTCAAACTGCCAACCAAAGTACATACTCTCAACTCGTCCTTAGTGTGCTGCGAAAAAAGGAAGTCAAACGATCCAATCATCGCTTCCAATTCATCATTTGACTTAGTTGACTTTGCGACTGCACTCTGAAGATGGACAGGCGATTTTCATCTAAATGAGCTGGAAATGCTTACCAAGAGATACTTGTCGTTGAATATTTCAGCCGCACAAAGTACTCTGAAACAAGGATTTCTAGATTGGTTGCACAGCGTGCCGAAAAGTGGAACAACCTACCATTGCAGCGCATCCATATCGCGCACATTCGTGCAACCGCGACGCATCCCACTGTGCCTTCAACGGGACGCGTCGCGGTTTCACGAATGTGCGCGATATGTATGCGCCGCAATAGTAGGATGTTCAACTTTTCGGCACGAGAAAATCGCTCTGCGTGAATTGGAAAAATGAGAAATGCCCCATTTCTATTGATTTAGGAATCCTAGTCAGGCTGTAATATCCAACAAGACTATATCTTTCTAGAAATAGAAGCGAGGAATAAACCTATTCCTGTCCTCCCCTTCGAGAATCGTTCCACTCAAATATCTCCGAATTGGTTCCTTCACTGGCTGAACTTGGAAGAAATCAGCGAGTGCCATCAATTCGCAGGCCCGTTCAACTGTATCTAAAACCATTTCGTAAAGGCACAGACTATGTAAATAATCGCCTAGTCAATGATCTAACACGTGTTCTGTGAGATAGTTGACATGGGTCTGTTAGTTTTTTCTTCAAATTTCAAACTGTTTCGTTCTAATCATTATGCTATCTGCCTTTCACTGTTTCGGTCACTGCGTGTATATAATTCTAGGTATAATTCAGGCATATTTTAGGTCTACTATGCTTATTAGCACATGTTATATGAGAGAACCAACATTTTCGGGGAGACCCTGGTACCGGAAAAGTCTGAATTTTTTAAATCCCATAAAATAATCTTATATTATACTAAGTAAAAGAAAAATTGTCAGGGCATCAGACAATATTTATAAATAGTATAATATAAGATTATTTTATGGGATTTTTTTTAAAAATCTGACTTTTCCGGTACCAGGGTCTCCCCGAAAATGTTGGTTCTCTCATATAACATGTGCTAATAAGCATAGTAGACATAAAAATATGCCTGAATTATGCGTAGAATTATATACAGTGACCGGCGCAGTGAAAAGCAGATAGCATAATGATTAGAACGAAACAGTTTCGAATTTGAAGAAAAAAATGAATTGCGAAAGCTCACAACTAACTCTTGTTGTATTAAAATGGTAGACGAGGAAGACTATCGAAAGAACACGATATAAGGTAAACGAACCAGATTCAAATTTGGGAATGCTTCTCCAACAATGCATCGCGTCCAAAAGTACTTGAAAGTAAGAGGCCTTCTCCTCCATTTTCACAATTTTTACCATCGACTCTTTGAATGGAAAAGAAGAGTTGACCAAAGTAGTTGGGAGAGGAAAGTGCCAGAAGCTGAAACAAGCACAGAATGAGAAACGGACCATGTCGTGTTCTGCCTAGATGTAAGGTATGCATTAGGGATTTAAAAACGATAATTTTATGCGAGAAAGTGCATTTCTCATTCGTCTAATCTCCGAAGAGCGGTTGTGTCTCACATGTGATAGACAACCGCTCCGAGAGAATTAAACGAATGAGAAATGAACTTTCTAGCATAAAATTACCGTTTTAGAAACACTAGTATGCATGAAAAGACTGAACTATTATACATCAAAGAGGGGCAGTCAGTGTAATCAATATTTGAGAGACATCACATGTTTTCGAGAGAGAAAATTCGTTAGCAAATTGTTCCACTTGCAGATTCGAGTCATGGTTGATCGTAAGGTAGGAACGGCAGACACCATCTCCCGTACTGTAAATACCTCCTTGGGAACCCGAACAGCCTGTCCTTCAACCATGACCGCAGCTGTTGTAACGGGCATCAGTCGGTTTCTAAATACAGATCATGAAATCAAAATCGGGCTGCGACAATTCAATTTTCAAACACTCATTATTATGCATCCTAACTGAACTGTTTCTCTAGACTATTTATATCACGGTTGAAACATATTCCGTGACGACGAAATAGCACGCAAAAATGAGAGACCAGGGTGGCATCCAATGAGACGCGTACTAGGAATAACAGTTCAGATAGGATGCATAATAGGCGCTGCGACGGGCGAAAGAGAGCAGCTACATCGGCTTTTGCGCTATAATGGTGAAATGGACACTTGCACCAAGAGAATGCTGAGATTGATGGAGCGTCTTTCCACTTCGCCATTATTGCGCAAATGTGGAAGGCGCTCTTCGCTTGGAAAATCGATTTAAAGTAGACATCTATTGTTAGTTTTATCGAAAATTTAGGTACCATTATTTACACTGTCATGACAGCGATCCCATCCTATCCGAGTTCCCCAAACCTTTTCCGTATGTCGTCGTCACATTATTTTTGATGAATAAATGAATGAATGAATAAATTAATAAAACTAACTCGGTTGCCAGAATGTCGGAAACGAACCGTGTCATGGGTGCGAAATGCGTGGGTGTTATCTGCAGCACAAAAAGTTCTTGGCCAATGTACTCACTCAAGGCGTCCACCCTCAATGTTAGGGGATATTTGAAGTGCTTCCTGAGTAAATTGACCTAAAAAAACAAGCAAGTAACATCAGGGTTAAACATTCCGTCTGGGAATTCAGTGAGGCGCGCTTTCTCTGCGTCAGGTACGCAAATAACCGTTTCTTATCTCGCCCGGGATGCTGATTTCCCCGTCGGAAAGCTCCAAGGCGATTCATTTGAAGAAAATAGTCATCACAACATGATTTTGGCATTTTTGTCTCATAAAAATCGCAAGTCCGAAGAATATATAAAATATGGCGCCGTGTCGATAAGTAGCCTATTTATAATATTTTAAGATGTATGCAATTAAATAATCGAACCAATTCTCCCTCAATCGTTTTGACCGAAATGCTGAGAAATCCGTACTTGAAGACCGACTGAGAAGCCGTGGTTAACATCAACTGCATTCCATTGACAGTGATCATTCGTGCATTACTCCTGCAATTAACATTTGAGAGAACGACGAAACGGGTAAAAGAGCTGAGCGCCATGGACATTTGCGCCACAGTGGTGAAATGGACACTTGCGCCGTGAGAATGCTGAGAATGATGGCGCATCTGTCCATTTCACAACTATGGCGCAAAGGTTCGTGGCGCTCTTGTCATTCGCCTGGCCTAATACCGTTAATATTTATGCAGAAATTGTGAAATGCCTACGTGATACAATTAGGGAAGAAAGAGTGTCATGAACTCAAGAGTTCTTTTCTAGGGTGTCGCATTTGGGACCGGATCCGGGACTCCCGCATGAGAATGAATGAGGCTGGGCGGTCTGGCGGGACCATGAGAAATGAATAGAGGGGATGCGGGAATCCCGCATCGATGCGGGACCGTTGCGGGACCAAGGGGAAAATGATAACTTTTCTGCATTTTTCGACAATGAATAGCTGTTTTTCACCATTAGGGTTAATAATTTGGCGTCGTTGAGTCTTTATAGATGTAGTAGTCGCATTTTGTAATTATTTAGAGTTAGCATAGAAAAACGGCATGTTCGAACACATGACATTATAATTAGGAATTGAAGAAATTGTGAAAACTAAACTAGATAATAGGTTGCAACAAATTAACATCTACTTTTTTATTGGAAAAATTGGTTAAATTTACGACTGCGTATATTGTGCAAAATCAAAAGTAAAACACAAGGAACCGAACTTTCATCTTCAAACTAACAGTCAAACGCTTTCACCACTTGGCTATGAGTCCAGTTGATTCCATTCCATTTTGACACGGACATATAGCGGTGTGTCATTTCACGCTATATTCCACTCATTCCAAGTCATGCCAGACCAAGGAGCAGTCGTATCTCTTACTTTCATTCCCACATCGGATGCGGGACCGATGCGGGACCGGGAGTCCCGCATCAGTTCCATAGCAAATGCGAGGTACCGGTGACTCATTCTAGACCGCGCCGGTCCCGCATGCAGAGAAGTTACCGAATGCGACACCCTATTCTTTTCTCCATTCTGTTGCAAATCCATTATTACGCCATTAAGGAGCATATGTCAAGGGCGTTTGAAATGTTCAAAACATTCATATTTTCCACCCCAATCGAACTGGTAGGGAGGTCAATTCCCCCAATATATTCCGAGTACGAACAGGATGACGACTGTGAACTATCTTATTTGCGTGATATTTCGTCGTTTCTCTGATCACGTGAGGTGTAATATTTATGTTTCATAACTTTAAATTCCGTTTACAAGGATAAAAAATGATAATAGGTTCGAGCACTTACCCCTCTGACACTTGAAGCTCCCGTGATTCATCGGCCATTTCACTCTGCTGCTTCATGTTTACAAAAAATCGATATTGGTTTAAGAAATAAAAAAAACGCTTGATGCTTTACAGAAACATAACGCGTTGAATATTTATACACCGAAAATATATTGGTTTAACAGCCATTTCGAAAAACAACACAGAAGGTACAGGCGTTGTAGTACTAATAGATCACAATATTCTCGTTGAGGCGATTCTTCAGGGAAAGTGCTACTAATTAGGGGCTTGAAAAGGCTAGTAAAGTGCATTTGTCATTCGTCAAATTTCCGCGGAACTGTTGTCTCTACGTTCGATATGCATCCGCTACGAGTGGACCAGACGAATATGAAATGCACTTTATTATCGGTTTTGAACTCCTAGAGGGTTCCAGCGACATGTTTAGCGTTCAGCAAGAATATGATGCTCGCGTTGTGCAGTGCCAGACATCATGTTACAGTGCACGGCCAGACTGAGGAAAATGCAGTTTATCGAATGAAATCAGTTAGCAGTTTAAAACAGATTTTGGTAATTGCAGTTACTCTGTTATTTTTCTGTAGGTTCAGAAACATTATGCTGAGGGAACGCCTGCATAGACTCTTTCTTTATAGGGTGAGGGAATACATAAGAATAAGAGTATAAGGGGTCAGGTCAAACGTCATTCATTCATCGATTCTCAATTTGAGTAATTCTCCCCTCTTCAATTGCCCAGTTGCGGAAACAGTCTGTGTTTTGTGAAAAATTAGTTAATTGTGTACTTTATTTTGAGGACATGAAACTTGTGGAGTTTAGCGCTATGGGATTCGATAACGCTTCCTCGATGCAATTGTATGCTACGTTCGCAGATGGAAGACAGGTGAGAGAGAAAGGGATTGTGAATATTATACGTCCTAACTGAACTATTATAGATATCTAGTATCTATTGTCCGTATGTTGTTACTAACTGTCTTTCTCGTTGTTACTCTGACCATTCATTCGGAATATGTTGTTTCGACAGTGAAATATGTATAGGCAAAAGCGATAGTTCGGTTGGGTAGGGTTTCTAAATCGATAAGGGCGTTTCTCATTAATATAATCTCAGCGCAGCTGCTGACAAATCGATAAGGGCGTTTCTCATTAATATAATCTCAGCGCAGCTGCTGACTGTACATTTGCGCCATAAAAGGACACTTGCGCCGTGATGGCGCATCCATTACAGCATTATGGCGCAATATAATCTCAGCGCAGCTGCTGACTGTACATTTGCGCCATAAAAGGACACTTGCGCCGTGATGGCGCATCCATTACAGCATTATGGCGCAAGGGTCCATGGCGCTTCTGTCTTTCACCTCCACTAAACGTGTAGCAAATCTTCGAATTTTAGTGAGCGACTCTATTGTTGGAGTGTCGTTTCAGGTTTTCCTTCTGGAAAAAGTATTCTCTGACTCTGGGAAGAAGATAGCTGTCCGGTTAGATGCATTCACTGAATTCTTTGGAGATCAAGACTTCAAAGTTACGGCTACGTTTTCTGCTAAAGAAACAGTAATTGAGCAGAAGTGAGTAATTAAAAGGGATCGCTTTTTGGAATTCCATAAATCATGACAGCGGTATCTGTCTCACTTCATTCTTTTCCAATATCTTCCACGAAAAACGACGGTGTCCTCACTGTGGAAATGAATTTTGGAATTCCAAAAATCAATGGAATTCCGTAATTCTTACGAAAAGACCATTCCTCATTCATTTCTCCTGTGGAGGGATTGTTTCAATAAAAACACCGAGCAATTTTTGGAATACCAAACATAAGAAACTTTCCAAAAGCAATACCAAGAATTGAGTGAACATGATCATCTTTGATAAGTTTTTCAAAGACCGATGAAAAAGGAATTAGGATGGAAGAAGATTTTCTCTCGTTTAGAAATCGACTGTTTTCACTGAACACTGGAACAGTAATGGTTGGAGATCAGCGCATTTCAGTGTCTAAAGAGGTTTGTGGTGTTATTATTTTTATGTGAACGGAGCTTTTGGCTGTAATGAACGAAAGGAGATTCCTAACTCCTAACTGATCTGTTACTCTAGTCTATTTATCTCACAGATGAAACATATTCCTTAACGACAAAATAGCAGTAAAAATGAGAGACCAGGGTGGCATCCAGGTGTAAGACGCGTACAAGAAATAACAGTTCAGATAGGATGCATCATAAGGACTGAAACTAATCGTTCCCGAATTTTCCTCTGTCGAGCAAATATTCAAATCATAGTCAGTGCATGTGACATCAGCATAGACATAAGGGAGATTACAGCAAATTTGCAGTTTCTCTCCGTATTCTCTCCAAGTTACTTTGGCCAGCTGTTCTACTCCTCCTTCAAGGAATCAAAGGAATCAGTAGTGAAAATAGAAGAGAACGCGCAATGTTTCCAATTATTATTGGATGCAATGCTTAACTGGAGATCTTTCTCGTTGTCAGGTTTCTCATACTGTATACAGTACTTATGGTGGAGTTTCGAAACGGCAATAAGGTGCATTTGTAATTCGTCTTATTTCATTTTTGTGTTTTCTGACATGGAGCAAGCGATCGCCCAATATACATTAGACGAATGACCAATGCACCTTGCATCCATTTTTGAAACATATGAATACTTACTGTACGATCATGATTGTGAATGAGGGGAGGGATGACACCTGAACACGCCTGACAAAACGACGGCGCCTGCACAATTGCGCCACACTGGTGACATGAACAGTAGTGCTTGATTTTAATTTTAAAAAATGTCCAATTTCATCATTATTGCAATAGTATCCAGTTGTCTTCCACCAGGGGGAATCTTTGTATGTTGCCCATTCTTGGTTATATATATTTAAATTAATTTTTGCATTTACAGTTGAGGATGCCTGCGATTTGATGGCACTTTCCGATTACTTCCAAGTGGAGACAATAAGGGAACGAATTCGCGTTTATCTAAGGAATGTTATTATTGAAGGAGACGATAGACTACGGTAAGTGAATGAAGATGAGATCGTCTTGGACTTTTGTTCTGAATCTATCCAATATAAGACGTGTTCATATTATTTTCTCTATTTTGTTCTTATGTCATGCTGGCAGTAGGGTGTCGCATGCGTCTTTTAGTGCATTCAACATGTCTTATACTTTCTGAGGGTTACATTTTATAGACAACATCGCCTCAGAGTGTAGGGACATGACGATTGCACTAAAATACGAATATGCGTCGCCCTATTGGACAGACCGAGATAATGTGCGGTGAAAAGCGAAAGCCGACACGAAAGCACAGTTATTCGTCTGTGCTCCTATCCGCACATTCTCTAGGCATGCCAACCTGCTAAAATGATCACTTGGGATGAAAATAATATGAATAGGTCTTATATCTACTGACTTCATCTCACGGCTCAAATCTCCCATCGCATCATTATGGCGCAAATTTTCATCGCGTTCTTGCCTTCCACATAAGTTATTGTGATGAGTTTTTGCAGATAATAAGGTTGTTTTCGAGTGAAAACTTGATTGTTTCAGTGTACTGCGCGCTGCTGAAATGTTCAATGACGGTCATCTTTTAGTGAGTTGCGACAGAAGTTTATTGAGCTTCTACTATGGTTGGCAGTTTGACTACTTTATGGGTTACGTTTCAAGGTTACTATGTATTTGAAGATATACTCTCTGTGAAACATAACCCGTAAAGTAGTCAAACTGTCAACCACAGCTACTGTTTTTCCTGGTGCTTTAGCCAAAACGCATAATTTTCAAACTTTGATTGTGTCTTCAATTCAATCTAAAGAAGAAATCGATACTATGAAGAAGTCGTACGACGGATCAATGCATGGGGAAATCTCCCAGCAAACGTTTGATACAGTCAGGGTAGGGGATTGGCAGCTTGGATGCTTTACTGGTTTTGTACACACTTTGGTATTATAGATGGAAAAATTAGTTTTTCTAAAACGGTAATTTTATGCAAGAAAGTTCATTCCTCATTCGTCCAATTCACTCGGAACGGTTGTCTATCATACAGCCCCTCTTCGGAGATTAGACGAAAGAGAAATGAACTTTCTTGCACAAAAAAACCGTTTTAGAAACACTAGGAAAAATTGAAAATAAAGAAATTTCAGAAACAATTTGAGCATAAAATGATGATGGAAAAGCGAAGAAAAGAGGTTTAGTCGTTACAATAAATGACATTTTACTCGTATATTCAGCCTCTTATCTATTTCAAATTCTCTCACGGAATAGCTGTATTCAAGCTGTCTTACGAAAGAAAACCGGCGGCTTGCGAAAAGTTCTTGAGCATTCTACGTAAACAGTGAGTTAATCAACTTGTATTTATATGAATTGCATTATTTGGATACTCATTTCCTTCATCATTTCCCTAGCGTAGAATAACTGAATCATTCTCATTCCTAATACAAAAATTACCATGCCGATCAATTAGGTGCCATTGCTAGATACCAATTAGGGTTTCTAAATCGGGAGTAGGTAGAGTGCATTCGTCTGTTGTCTGATTCCCGAGGAACGGTTGTCTCATTCATGCAAGAGCCAACCGCTCTTCGTGAATCAGACAACAGACGAATGCACTCTACTCCCGATTTAGAAACCCTAATACGAACAGGTAGGTAGCGCAGGTAGGTATTTACTTGTGTCAGAGAATAACTGCGTCGTTTAATGCGTCTGAATACAATTACGTAAAATTACGTAAATACGTAAATAAATATGAATACGTAAAATTGGCATCCCGTAAAATAGGAATGTATTTTGTTGAGATGCGAAGGAGAATTGCCATTCACTGTAGACATGGACTCAGGTCTAAGTGTGCCCATCTTCTACTATCCTCACTATTTGGACATTGAAAGCAGTGACGAGTCAGTGAAGAAGGATGACAGTAAAGAATACGAGCTTTTTTGGAACACAGACTATCGGACAGGTGATGCTATTCTAATCTACTATTATGAAACGAAACTGTGAAATATCTGTTCGAAGTTGCCAAAAAATACTACGTATTTGCTTGCATGTTCCCACTAGGGGTTCAAAACCGGTAAATTTGTCGTCATTCTTCTCCGGAGCGCGGTTGTCTCATTCCATGATAGACGACCGCGCGGCGGAGAAGAATGACGACAAATTTACCGTTTTTGAACCCCTGGTTCTAACTTGGAACGGAAAGCAAGCAGACGACTATTTTTCTGTT
>JACMIF010005364.1:0-10742 GCA_014805445.1 Diplogasteroides magnus | reverse complement strand
AAATTAGATGATTTATCACCATACATGGGTACGATCGTAATGAAATCATTATGCCATGTAGAAAAATCATTGGTACCATTGTGAAAGATGAAAATGATGGTTTTTTTGCACTAGAATAGAGTCAATTTCTGCTGTGACCACCCTGCGGGGTAATTTTTTGGCTCGAAGCCAGCCCGTATATGTTTATAGGACTAAAGGCCGCAGCGCCATGAACGTTTGCGCTATAATTGTGTAATGATCAAAGCGCCATCGCTATCGTCTTTTTCATGGCGCAATGGTTCATAGCACTCTTGTCATCCACGTTGTTTACCACCGTTATGATCATACCTGGCGGTTTGATGCTCGGCGCAGTCTGAAAAGCACTGTAGAGGTGTTCATTTTTTATAATGTCATGAATTCACTTTCAAAAAGTATCATATAAGACCATAGATGGGCTCGATCGCAACTAAATCATGGCGTCACTCTGCAAAAAGTATCGGTGCAAGTGGCCATTTCATCATGATGGCGCAAATATACTTGTATTAACTTTTTTTGTGACCGTTATGATCTCACCTGGCGGTTTGTTGCCAGCGTTCAGCTAGAAATAAACTTGATATGTGTCCATTTCGGTATCGACTTGGGATGTAACAAAGAATCCAATTGAATTGCAGACACTTCTACCAACTTCGCAAGTTGTACGATGACGTGGTCGTCGTGTCTCTTCTGGGCAGAAAAGAGGGAGAGAGGATGCTGGGAGATGCATTCAAGGTGGGAGGGGGGGGGGCAAACCCGCTTGAAATAGGTTTCATGGATCCACAATTTCAATTTCCCGTTTCCTGTTAGTAATACACAAGAATGGGAACTTGGTGATATTAGGCTACAGGAAGGTTGCATTGGTAATTGTTTTACAATAGGGTGATATTTGGTATGTTTTTCGTGAATCATGAAATAGAATGTTTAGACAAATCACGGTATGTAGTACGTAAATCGTCTTTATTGTTAAACTCGGTGAATTTAGGCTTCAGTGTGTTTATTTAGCCAGGTTTTTTGGCGGACTGATAATAGAATCGGGTTCCCTTCCTTATATATAGAAGCACACTGAATTTGGCAATTCAGACCCAGCACGGGAAGTGTGCACCCGACGTGTCCTTCATAGCATTCGACTACCACGCAGAGATGAGGGCAAGCAAGGAGAACATCGAGAGACTCAAGGTGAGAGGAGACTGCGCACATTGGATAAATTATGATTTCAACCTTTAAAAGTGGTTAGATTTACCAGCCTTCGCGATATTTCATCTATCCATTACACTAACATTTGAATACTATGTGATGCATTTGCAACGAGGGATTCAGTCAAACACAACTGATTAGTCAATTCACAGTATCGCACATGGGACGGGTTATGGGGAAATGGGTATATTTGTTAGCTACCGTGCAACGATTGATTCTGCACGTCACACTAGTATTTGGATACTTTTAGTAGCACCTACTGTGCGAGTTTCAGGCGGATGAATCGAAATATGGGTTTTTTCTTAGTAACGCCGGGAGCTATTGTGCTATTGATTCTATGCTTCACCGTAACATTTTCAATACTCTCTGATGCATAAATAATGCGGGTTTCAGTTACGCGCAAGTAACTAATTTCCACTACAGAAACAGTTGCTGCCGCACGCCGAGCGCCACGGGTTCTTCCACGCAAGTGCGGGCAATGTCATGAGGTACGTCGCACATGGGACGAGTCACGATAATCAGATTATATTTGACTAATTTTGTGTCATAGAAGGTGCGCTCGCATTAATGGCATCCAAGAACATAGCTTATTTAAGCAGTTTATGTTGCATAATAATCACGGGAGTCACTATTGAGAAATGACGGCAGTGTTTCGTTGCAGGAAACTATCGTTTGTCAAATGTCTTGTGAGGGAAATAGTACTTGATAATCCTCTTGCACTATATGAAGTTTTTAATATCATCGAAATTTAACAAGTTCGTCTTGTTTAACAATCATTTTCAAACAAACGTGAAACAGTCGTTTGGCAAATGGCTTATGAGGGAAATAGTAAGATTTAGTAACAGCGCATCGAACTAGCTGTACTTGATAATACTCTATGCACTCTATGAAGAACTTGGTAATAGGATCATCTACGTTTAACACGTCCGTATTATTTATAAAGCTTCTGTTGCACAACGGACACTGGTATCGCACATGAGACGAGTTATGAAATGAGGACTTGTGTTCTAACATTTTACATGAATCTAGAATCAACTTCATATACGTGAAATGTTGATTTGGCAACCGTGATCATAAAGGACTTATCAAAGTAGAAACAAAGCACATCTTATTTATGGATCACCTATTGCACAATAGTTACGTCTTTAATTATAAAATGGCTACAGTATCCCAATGCTTTCGCTGCAGGAAACAGTCGGGCGCGGTACGCACGAATTGCCTGGACTGCCTGGACAGGACGAATTGCGTGCAGACGGTCATTGGACTGCATGTGAGTATGCAACCTATAGAGAGCTCAAAAGCTCAAACTATAGAGATTAAGAGATCAAAGTACAAAGACAACCGGATAGGGCAACGGTGTTTCGCTGGAATCAGGTTTTGAAAATCTTGACAGAATAATGTCATGCTTCAAATCATACGTCCAACAAAAAACCCGTGTCCGAAAAATTTCCCGAAACCAACCGGTGCAATCATTATAGAACTAACTTCTGTTCAACTCGATATATTTAGTTTGCATAGTTTAGGTATTCCGTGACATTTGGCAGAAGAACGGCGATCAATGCAGCATAATCTATGCAGGGACGGGAGCACTGGAGGGCAAGAGCAAGGTATCAAAGTACAGAGATCAGAGATCAAACTGTAGAGAACAGGGGCCAAACTACACATTGCGTGAGCTATACAGTAGATTGCGACATTGTATTTTTTGTTTTCACTGGAATCCAACCCGAACACTGCTGGTCAATAATCACTGCCAAATTTATATCCTCCCTGAAACACAAATCTATTCAGTAGATTACGAAAGCGTATTACATTTTTTATCTCAAGAACAGGAAGGAATCACTGTGGGAAACAGTCGTGGATGAATTTATGTCCACCCTGAAACATTAATCTTCTTAGTATATTACGACGGACTATTTTAATTTTTTTAAAATCCAACGGATCTAATTGCTACTACTGGGCATAGGTCGGTGATGACTATAGAACCTCTCTGAAACATATCCATTTCAGCTGAAGGAAAAATGTCATTTAGGACATTATCGATTTTCATAACATCTTTATTGCGGGTATCCTAACTATTATCTAACACTGGTCTGAAAGTGAGAGGGATTTATGTCCACCATGAAACATAAAACTATTTATAATTAGAAGATTACGACGGCGTATTATATTTTTTATAGATCCAAGGCACAGAAATCAAACAAATATTGTTAACAAAAGTAGCTGTTGACTTTATTTCCTCCCTGAAACCTATCCATTCCAGTTGAAAGACGCCTCCCGATCCATCGCCCGCACCATCCAGAACAACCTGATGGACAGCTCGAAGCAGGAGAGCTTCGACCTATTCCTATCAGGTATACGGAAGTTTTCCGCGTGAGACTTTGATTATTGTAGCTTCATTGGAATTACTGTTTCGTTTTGGGATCCTAAAGAGGAGGATTAATTGTAAATTATGTATGTAGGGCTATTTACAAGCACAGTGAAACATAACTGGGCCGAGTTTGCAAAAATAAGTCATTTGTTTCCGCAGGAAGCGCCGTGTCTCCCGTGATCTTCGACAGAGCCTGCAATCTGCTGCCGACGAGTCTTGTACAAGGTATTTTAAAATTTCATAAATAAAAAATTAAATTAATAAATATTTATTTTTGAAATTCCCTATCTGTCGCTAAAATGGTAACCCAATTTGGTTTCGATCATTAAAGAATTGATAAATGTTTGATAATTTCTAGGAAACTTCTACTTACGCGGTGAGTGAACTGTGTAGATTTCATGTGAATTGTGGTAGTTTATCGTTAGCCGGAATTATACTATGCCTTTTCATTGCTTGCTCATGCATAAGAGCGATGGGTTATGGATCCACTGATTTCATTTTTCGAAGCGTATCAGCTGTCTGCTGTTATAAAAAAAATTGTCCACCCACATGAACGCATGCGCCGTGTGCTTTATATAGTTTACTCAGATTATTTTAGTCGTTTACAGATGGTTTGAACATTCTAAATACGATATTACAGAGTACGCCTCGGCTGTCGATTCCCTGTTGGAGCAGGCTGATGAGCTCACCACTGCAGCGCCACTTTCCATATTCGTCGGTGAGTACGGTAGATGGGAGGAGGAACAGGGGGATACTGTATTATAGGATATGAATCCGAGTTTTACTGTAATTTTTTTATTCCAAGGAGTTTAAATGTGGTGCTGTAGCTAATAGAGGTGGCAGATTGAATCCCAATTTCATTCTATCTCTCTGTGCTCTCTATCGTGCGGTCGTCAGATAACGGAGTGAATGAGAGCGCAGAGAGATGGAGTGAACGTTGGGATTCATTCCGCTAAGATTAGTAGCTACCGTAATCTATCGTCGTTGCAGGAACCTGGAACGTGAACGGAGGCAAAAACATGCACAATGTCGCGTTCCGGAACGAGGCCAAGCTGAGCGATTGGATCTTTCCGCACTCCAATTTAGGTTGGTTTATACTTTTTGTTGAATATTCTCAACGAAGAAAAATGCTGGTATTAGTGAATTGGGTTGTCTTTTGCTTATGAGCCCGCCGTGAAACATAACTGTTATTGGTATTTGACTCAAAAATTTTGTCTTTATTTTTTTCTACCTTCAGTCTGGCTTATTTTCGTGGTTGATCAGTATACTGAAAAAAAATTTTTTCAATCTGTCTACTCGTTTTTTATACGGAAATCTCCTTTGCCAAAGACGGCGGGAGTAATTTTACTCCCGCCACAGTCTATGTTAAAGAAAGAGTTATTATACTTATTATTCACGACTCGGGCAAAACATTACTGATTTTGGATCCTTATGCTATTGGACACTCCATGAAACACAACTTTCATTGGAACTAAACTGAGCGTTTCTAGTTTTTTGGCCTCATGCCAAATGATTCCTACCATATCCCCTCCTCGCTCCTACAGTAACCTTGGTCGTTACAGTATCCGTATCGGACCTGGATGCGTGTGCTGATATCGTCGCACTTGGAGTGGAAGAGCTGGTGGTTCTCAACGCGAGCAACATTGTCAAGGCGAGGTGAGAACTGAAGTCACTCATCGGTCATATTGGCAAGTAGTGTGGTGGAGAATAAGGCAGGTAATGCGGAATTATCGGGTGCGGAATCTATTGTGAATTTTTACCAATGGTATTGAAAAGTTGTGAGTACCCTATTGTGCCGCTGTTAGGGTAAGCAGAGGAAGCTGAAGTGCACTTCTCATTCGTCTAATTCCATCTGAACCATTTTTCTGTCTCTCATGTGATGGACAACTGCTCCCAGGCAATTAGACGAATGAGAAATATGCTTCTGCTTCCTTTCCCAACCCTACCAGCACTTCCATGATTCTTGTTCTCACGCTCCAGTAGGGGAGCAAAAAAGCGTTTATAGTGTTTAAAAAATAACATCCATCCGATTCTCTAACCAAAGGCAACTAATTTGGCTATTTTCTCCGTTCTCGGACAAATGTGCGCTAGATTTATTTTATTTCGTTGATGACTAGGTTGGATGAGAATATCGATTTTGGTGATTTGACCAATTATATGAAAACTCTGCAGCACAACAAATCAGCGATTGTGGTGCGACGGGCTGCGGAAGACGCTCAATGAGAGGGCGCCGTACGTTCTGCTGGGATGCGAACAGTTGGTGAGTAAGGTTGAACTATGGGTTACTGTAGTCAGTCGAATATCGATTGGAGTCGATCACTGCCTTTGGAGTGAGTTAGGCGATAAGTTAGTCGACGAGATGCATATACTGATGAATATATGACGTACAGGACTAAAAAAAATTCGTCATATCGGCATTTTGCTAGGGCGTGAGAACGTTAAAAGCGAGAGAGCACCGAGACCGCTAGGGTTTCTAAATAGTTAGTAAAGTGCATATCTCCACTTGAAGCGGTTGTATATCGAACATAGAGACATCCGCTCGGAACGGATCAGACGAATAAGAAATGCATTTTGCTACCGATTTAGAAACACCAGAGACCGCGCAATGTGCCGGCGACTGAAATTATTGTTTATTCCTGCAAACATAATGTTTGGGAAGGAGCAAAATCGTAACGATGGAAAAAAAATATTAATGCACTAGCTGAAACATATCTCCCGCAGGTTGGCGTGTGCCTCTTCGTCTTTGCCAAGGCGCCATTGGCCCCGTATCTTCGTGACTTCTCCATTGCGTCGGTGAAAACTGGACTGAGAGGAGCGACTGGCAATAAGGTGAGGGGGTCTTGAGGGGATTGTTTGGGGGTACTGTAGGGAATAATTTCCATGGCTGATTATTATGACGCTCGCCAGTTGATAATACGCATCAGGCATGTTACATGAGTTGTGAAATGAGGCAAGCAGTGCTTAGTTTCGATTCGGTCATAAAAATATGAAATAAAAATAGATGAAATAAAATTTAATATTCTCCAGAGCTCCTGATTATTGAGGGAAATTTTTGGGGTACGGTAGGATAATGCAGGTACCACACAGTGTTGGCAGAGTGAATCTCAGCGTTCATTCCATCCCTCTGCGCTCTCTATCGCGCAGTCGCCTCTGAGGCATAGACAAGACCGCGCAATAAAGAAGACGATAGAAGAGATGTAGAATGAATGCTCTTTAGGATTCACCCTGCGAAGATATGCCACGGTAATAAAAACTGGGTTGATTCGGAAGTGATCCAGTTGCATCAGACAGAATGCATTAGTTGTGAATATTTGATGGCTGTATTAGTTGCAGATTTGCTGTTTTAAGGTATAATAATAAAAATTAAATAAGAAGTGAAATAACTTCCTCTCCAGGGCAGCGTCGGTCTCCGATTGGTCGTTCACTCTACAAGCATCGTCTTCGTCTGTTCGTATTTCGCCGCGGGACAGAATGAGGTTGGTTTGGTGCTGCGTGGCAGCCCCAAGCACGTCCAAATAGGGCTGACAATCAGCTTAATAAATTTTTTGATTGGCTTGATGAATAAACATGCGAATTCATGCTGCATGGTATTTTTTTAATAAACGGAAAATCGTTTCATGACAATGTTGTGATCCTTTCTGTTTGAATTTGAATACGACAGAAACCATTCAGATCCGTGACCGCAACGAGGACTATTCGACGGCCTTCCGCAAGCTGCAGTTCTCGGGTGGAAGGTGAGGGTTACTGTAATGAAAAGACGTGGTTTCTGTACTACCCTAATTGGGAGAATGGATTAGTTGAATTTACAATTCGCACGATGCAGCATCATCCGTTGTTAAATCCCCAGCTTTAAAGCTCGCGGTGAAACACAATCCATACTGGTTTCTTGACAATGAGATCATCGATTTATAGGACGATAGACGCACACGACGTCATCTTCTGGTTCGGCGACTTCAACTACCGGATATCGATGGGAGGAGAGGAGGTGATGAGGGGCTGCTACGCAGTCTGGGGCTGGGGATTGCCACGCAGCTAACATGCATTCTCCTTTCAGGTGAAACGAATCGTTCAGGTAGGACAACTTGACCTGATCGTAGGAGGAGACCAGCTGACACAGCAGAAGGCTGCAGGAAATGTGAGCGAGGGGGCAGCTAAGCAGTTTCTGGTTGCTGTAAGAAGCTGTCACGCAGTGCTTCTACGTGTGCATATTGCAGACCTTCGTTGGCTTCGAGGACGGCCCTCTGACGTTCCCGCCCACCTACAAGTACGACACGTTCTCGGATGATTACGATACGTCGGAGAAGTGCAGGTGAGAATGGGTTGCCACGCAGCGCTGAAGGGGCTGCTACGCAACTTGCCCGTCAAAATTTTAAAAAAAGAATACTTATTTCCGTGAAAAAAACTATTCTCTGGGCAATTGCAGTTTTCGAAACTGGTGATTCCGAGTCTTTCATGTCTTTTATGGTTTATGAAATTTGCCGTGTGTGTTGGAGTTGCCTTTCTCATCAGGATACTTTTACAATGAAACCAAATCTAGCTGCAGTGTATACAATCCCTACAGGACTCCCGCCTGGACAGATCGTCCTTTTATTTTCAGTCCGAAAGTATATTTGTCTACTTGAATTCTGCTTTCAATTATAGTCACAATTATTTCAAACGGTTTATTCGAAGTCTTTCGCGTCTTGTATCTGCTATGGAATTTGGTTAGCTTGTTCGTTGAAGACGATCTTGGTTTAATCAATAATGAAATCAAATGTAGCTACAGTATCCCAATCATTCCCTTCAGGACTCCCGCATGGACAGATCGCGTGCTGTGGAGGGAGACGAACTGGCGTGGAGGACTGCCGAGGGTGCAACTCCAAGTGTGAGTCGGAAGAGCTGCTAGGCAGTTAACGTTTTGATGGGGCTGCTACGCAGTCACGCCAATACTTGCTAATAACTTTTGCTAAAAATTCGACATAATGAATTGACTGGAATACTTGGATTTGCGCAGCTACGCAGTTTGCTACGAACAAGAGGGCTGCTACGCAATAAATGTGATTGTTTAGGTACGGTAGATCGGAATTGAAGACGTCGGACCACCGGCCGGTGTTCGCCCTCTTCACACTGGACGCACGTGCGGTGGACTGGACGAAGGCCGAGGCTGTAGTGGAGGATGTTGTGGGGTGAGGAAGAGATTACGTTTGACAGTTTGACTACGAAAACGGTTATGTTTCACGAAACCAATAACTGTCAAGATATACCGATCAGTGAAACATAACTCAGAAGGGAAAACAGCCAACCTGAGAAGGGATTATGGCTAGGATATGTTTCACAGTTCCAGTAATATGACAACACCTTTATGGACAACTGTGAAACATAACCTAGTAAGTAGCCATTCGGCCAACCATAGCGGGGATGCTGTAGGCGACGGCTGGGAAATGACAGAAATGAAGATATGTAAGAGACGTGTGTTTTACTCGGTTTTTTCTGCCATTTCCATAAGTTCCGTTTTCTTAATTGACGGAATGGGTAAAATACAAGTGGTTGTCTTTTTATGTCATTTCTCAACTCACACCACCTCTTCAGGTGCATGGGACCTCCAGATGGTACGGTAATCGTCTGTCTCGATCCGCCCAGCGAGGACTTCCCTGTGCAGCTTGTGGACGTTGTACATGATAGGGCGAGGGAGCAGGGCACGACTGTCATGGCAACCAAGTGAGTGAGGTCACGGGCTGATACGCAGCGAAATTAAACGGTCTCTGAGAAGTTTTCTGCATGATACATTTTGATCGATCATTTGATAACCTCGTGCTCTTGTGTTTCACAAAACTTTCAAATACCAGACACTGGTTCGAGGGTTAATGTATGAAGGAAAACCGGTTGACAGATAGAACTACCAAATCAAACTGAAAACCTCGTGCTATAATGTTTCACAAAATTTTGAATTTGTGGACTCTGACTGTAAATTTAATACGCCTCTGACGGATTCTTTACTTTTCAGACTGAACGGTCGTCAACTGTGGCTGTTGCTGGAATCGGGAGAGGCCGCCATTGCTACACTGTCTATGGATGGAATACAGGTATACTGTATGTCAGAGTACGGTAGCTCTGAATCGATTAGATACCGTAATGCAGAACATCGTAGGCTGAATCATGGTTACTGTCTATTTGCAGGTGGCGCCCGGTCGGTCGTTGTCTGTCACACTGCGCACTCCGGACTGGACTGAGAGTGTGGGGTGAGTGAATGGGGTGAAAGACAACTGTAGAGGCCGTGAATAGGACATCAATCGCACATCGAAGTGCATTCGGTCTCTCTAATTCTTCTCCGAGCACTAGTCTATCAGCTCAAATAGACAGTGGCTCGGAGAAGAATTAGTGAGAACGAATTCACTTAGATGTGCGATTGATGTCTGATTCACGGTCATATGAGGCCGGTCGCCTACCATTCGACCATGGGGTGGTAGGAAAAAAGACCATAGTCTCCGATCCGGATGAAAATTTCAGGGACGCCGGTACACCCCAATAGACGACTGCTTGCCAAATTTGAGCAGCCAAAAAAATTTTTGCAGCATGCTGCAGCATGCCAAAGTTTGGCTGAAATTTTTTTTTGAAAAATTATAAGTTATGATAGATCTTGTAAAATCTCATAATTAAGTATACCAATCGACTCGTCTTGAAGTGGAGATTATGGAAAAATATTGAAACATTACATTGTTATGCAAATTTATGGAAATCCAAATTTAATTTCGATGTAGATATCGATGGAGTGATTTCCCATGAAATTTGACAAAGCCAAAAGATGCGCCTTGAAAAATGCTGCAGAATGAGCCACATTTCTTCAAAATCGAAGACCGGATCTGTTGACCACTTTTGGCATTTTCTGTTTTCCAAACATTTTTCCCACACAGCCGCACTGATCTGCGCTAGAATGAAATGTCGAATGATATGTGTTTCATCAGTTTGAGGTTGTCATTAATTTCCGTTTATCTATATTATCTCTTTAAAATTGGCTCAATATTTGCCCAAGAGTGCAAATTAAAATGCTACAATACTGTCCTTCAACATCAGGGGGTAGATAGATGATACATATGAGGCCGGTCACATAAGCGGCGAGACGATTTAGCGGATTTTGGCCAAATTCCCGAAAGTATTTTTGATTTGCCTGAAATTAAAATATGTCACT
>JACMIF010005363.1:0-10742 GCA_014805445.1 Diplogasteroides magnus | reverse complement strand
GGGGAGTCTACGATAATTATGGGCAGTGGCTAATATCAGGTTGGACGAAGATAATCGATGTGAAAATGGGCATACCATTACTTATGCGCCAACCTAATATGTTCTGTGCACAATGTCCCCGCAAGGTGCGTCGTCAGCAGAAATAGAGTAAACACGCACTAAATATAGAAGGAGAGGGACAGAAAAGTCCGCAGTGGCAGACTCAAACTCTATCACGAAAGCAGAGAGAGACTCATAACAACTATATGTTTCACACAACGTGTGAGAGCATAAAAGATTTTAACCAAGCAATGTTTCTATTTTTTGATATGTTTAAAAACAATTTATGCATTTTCAACTAATGTAGATACTGCAAATAATAAATACCTGTACGAAATTGAGTGGAAGATACATTGCACAGAAGAGAGACGTCAATCCCATCAGAAGCTGAAAGAGAGTATGTCAATGAGAGAGAGAACAGAGAAGACAGAGATAGACTCACAATGCCGAGTAGATGTCCGTATAGAATGACTTCGTAGAAGGAACCAAACTTGCGCCCTGGAATGACAAGAAGTATACTGAGATTGAATGAGGAATAGAGAGACAGACGGGACAATTTGGATGTCTGGTCAATGCAATTACGAGTACTCAAAGACTGACATCTTCCTTCTCAGTGCATTTCACTTCACTTCCAGGTCTCTTGAAGTAAACCAAAAATATCATTGACATTGCACTGGTCCATTTCAGCAGAACGTGTTACTATAACTCTACAAATGCAACACCATTTTAGCACACACATCTACGTCGAAACACACTGATTATAGAGTAATTTAGGCTTGTCGTAAATTCCTGGGAGGAAATACAAAGCATTGCAAGAAGAGAACAGGTTCAGACTACAGTAATCTCAAACTGTACCGAGAAGGACGAAGAGAAGGAAGAAAAGAGCGAGGATTGCACAGAAGATGTGAATGCAGAGGAGAATGGAGATGATGGTACCAGCACCATCGAGGAGGGCACGATAACAGATACTGTAAATGGGGATTTAGAAAACTCTAATAAGTGAGTTTCTCATTCATTTATTCTCAGCGGGCCGGTTGTCTATCGAACGAAGAGAAAACAAATAAATAGGTAAGAAATTAGGTGAAATGAAGCTTCAGAATTCAGCATTGCGAATTCCAGAAATTTAGTTGTATTCTATTCCATAAACGAGACTTGTTATGTGGTTCGAGCCAAAGTGAGAACTGACCCCAGAATGAGTGCGAGTAGTATCTGCATTGCTGTCAGAATTCCCACTGCAGGTCGAATGGATAGACCACAGAGGGAGAACTCTTTCTCCACCTCAAAACAACACATTCAACAGATATAATGAAGCAGACTTTTTGTTATCTACAAAAATTGTCAAAATCCTCGGTTACTCATAACTCCTTTTTAGTACCTCCTAATTGAGATGAAACTAATGAGGATTAGGGAACGCTTTATGGAATTTCTAACCTCCCCAATATCTTCCCAGATGTCGTCTATCGAAATGAGAGACGACCGTTCCGACGATATTGGGGAGGATATATATTCCATAAAGCGTTCCCTAATGAGGACAGAGTATCATACCTTAGTAGCCTCCATGGGATGAAAGTGTCTAACAGTCTGCACTCTTGTCTCAGTTTACACAGAGGGAATCAATGGACGAAATTGCTACTTGACTAATAGGAGGGAAGGGACGAAGGAGTGAGTGAGTGAAGGGATGAAGGAGGTGGAATGGACTCATTCATCGATATGACACGAATCATTGATGCATTCATGTAGAAGAGAGTTCATTGTATTCATATAAGAGATTTATGTTCAAAACAAGTACATTCCCACTATCAGAGAACAGTGTAAACTATCTCAATCGGAACTCTACCAAATGAAGAGAACACTTGCCTGGACCTCCATTGGGGGTCGCCGTCGTGCCGGCCACCGGCCTGCAATACTTACTGCGTTTAGAGATGTCTATGAGGCGTTAACGAACGTAAGTCTCGATCAAAGTGTTACAAGTTGAGACTTGTAATGAGGAAGTGTCTGGGGATGTTTCGGACGGGGAATGAGAAACGAGAATGAATGAATAGAGAATTGGCGAGAGAAAAGAGGACAGAGGGGAAACCAAATCGGAAGAAGAAACGACCTTTCATTGGGGGAAGAATGACAGACGGGGGGCATCTTCAGAAGATGCAAACTTTGGCTCTTAGGAGTGGATAAATTGCGCGGTATGTTCGCAAATTGCATTGGGGGCGCGAACCTGGCTTGTGAAGGAGGGAAAGCGAAGAAGGAAGGGAAGGGAAGGAAGGTTTGTATCTCAAGTGAGACAACTAGACACTTATAGTCCTATCAATGAAGAAGCCCTTCTCGTGTCTTCGAAGACGCGTCTCAGGTGTCAATATCACAAATGCAGAGCACACATCTGGAGAAACCACCGTCTGCACACCTTACAGGAGAGTCCAGAGAGCATTCATCAACCAGAAAAAAGACAGCTAATTCCGCTCATTCAGTATGAGAGCTATCGCATGTGGGAGTAGGTATGCAGTGGAAGGAGCTGAATTAAGCAGAATAACTGTAAATAGGGACAGTTTTTGTATGTAGTCGGACCACAGTAGAATGAGTGTCTCCTCCACACAGAAAATGAATTACATTTTTATCACTTCAAAGTTAGCATTTACCTTACTCAGTTTCAAAATGACACGAAATAATGAAATGACATTTTGTCATTTTAGTGAAATGAAATTTTAATGAAATGACATTGTGTCATTCCAGTGTCATTTTGAAACTGAAGGAGTCAAATGGTAACTTTTAAATGACAAAAAGTAATATTTTTTCTGCGTGTCCAGAGTACATTGCACCTTCTGATTCCCTCTTCCCATGCTAAGGACTGCAATTACAATCGTCGCAATTTGGACTGCCCGAGAAGAGAGAAATGATTGAGAAGAGAGGAGAAAGCGACACTCTTCACTGCGTCACAATCGTTGAATGAAATAAGGAGGCAAGTCTCTCTGTTATCTCTGCACTCTCTCATTCTACCATACTCTCTCACTCTCTCATCCTATCCCGATTATTGTGTTATGCAACACAAGTATCAGCAGATGTTTCTTTTCCAGGTGTGTGTAAAATGAGGAGAGGGAAAAGAAGGGAGGCACTTTCCCACAAATTATGCAACCAAAGGTAATGTGTTTCTGTCTGAGAATGTGCGTCAATGGAGATGTTCACTTTTGGAGGAAGACGCACTTCTGGCGACATGGACAGGGCGCAGTTCGGTTGTTACATATTAAAGCGGAAGTCGTTGCAGCTTCGCACAGAAATGAAGATGTTTGGGACAGGAAATGAAGCTGGGAATAGCTACGCAATCACTAATCCACACTTCAACAACACAACGAGAGACATTTAGAGACCACGATATTTCTTCTCAAATAAAAAGAGGACGGAAGGAGGTGTAAGATGCTGTTTCCTCTTTTGGAATAGAAAGTATTGGTTGCATCTTCATTGAATCATGAAAAGAACAGGAGAAATGGATGAGATTGGCGTTTTGGTCCATTGCACGAAGATGATATGAAAACACACGGAGGATATTACCCCTTTCCTGGAAGGAGAAGAAGAAGGAAGACTCACATATCACAAGTATTCTAATGAAGAAGAGATTAGATAAGACTTTGTCTGGTCTTGGAGTACAAATTCTCATATCAGACAACATGCAAAGTGTCCTTTCCTTTCAATAGAAGACGGCGTTCGTGAAAGTGTCCTGAGAACAACATTCTCTACAGGAGAAAAGAGTGAAGGGGGGGGGGCAGACTCTACAATGTCTCCATCTCGTGACCATTTCATCTTCCACATGCAAATTGCGCTAATGAACAGAAGTCTCTCGTTGCACATGGCGGGCATACTGTAGAGGAGACTAACGAGGGCAATCTGAGATAGTTGTGACGATGGAAAGGAAGGCTGTTCTAATGAATCTCAGGGATGAAATTGGAGTGTCTTTCATAATGAGAAGTCGAATACGTAGTAGAGGATGGAATGAGAATTGGAATGGAGGGAGGAAGAGGGGATATGAAGTAGAAATGAATTGGAGGGAGGACAATGGCATACACGGGGACATTATTATGGAGTCACGAAACGAGAGACATGATCCAAGTTGAGAATGGAAGATACTTCTCAGAAAGGATGAAGGACGATGAAATGAAGGTGGACGTCGCTTCCCCATATACTCCCCTTTTTAGCCCCGGGAAAGGAGCGAATCTTCGCTAATCTCGTGTGTGTGTGTCCAAAGCAATTCGGTTGATGAGTAGTCAGGTGGGGAAGAGAAGAAGAGAAGGGAACAGAAGACCTTCTGGAGGAGAGACTGCAGAGAAAGACGTGTTGGAGGAGGATGTAAGCAATTAGAGCAGAAATCATGAAAATTGACAGAGACAGATGCCCACGAGGTTGAAGTCAGGGTTTATAAAAAGGAAAAATTCTGAGCAGAGCAGTTATCTCTACGTACGTTGGATAGATATCCGGCCCGCAATGAGCAGACGAATGGGAAATTCATTTCCGTTTTCGAAAGCCTAGTTGAAATGCGACAGAGGATAAGGATATGTGGATGAGTAGATATTCTGAGAATATGGGTGAGGGTGGAGATGGGGAAAGTCAATCAGAGATAGAGACCACACAACGATGAATGGGACAAAGATTACTCATGGGGAAGCGCCTTCGAGAATATGAGAGAGAGACTACTGGAGGCGATCGTCTGGTATGAAGAAGAAGAGAACGGAATAAACATGGACGGGTGCAAGTTCAATTCTGAAAACGAAGAATCACTCTCATAATTACCATCCATTCATACAAAAGAATGTTCATCCCACAGATGACTGTACATATTTTGAGCATTTGCCACGCAGGTGAAGTGAAAAAAGAGAATTGGACTAATCAGAGGATAGAGGAGGATGAGGAAGAGGAGGAGGATGGGAAGAGGAGTGAAGTCTCTAATTGGACTCTTTTGTGTTGTCAAGATCTGAGGAAGATGAGAATGGGAGCTGTTTCCCCTCTACTAAATGGTTGTATATCGAGAATGGGAGAAGACTATTTGGATGAGGGAATTGCTGGCATTCTGTACAAAAGGAATTAAAGCTGTCTTCTTACGGATATCAGAGCAATCTTAGTTCTGAAAATGCATTTTGATAACAATAGTGTACAATGAACATGAATCGTCAATTGTTCGAATTCGTTTCAAAAACAGATTTCATTATTTTGATACATTTCATGGGAGTATCCCCAACTTGATGCACATTTGTCTCTCGATTGCATAAACAAGTTTTCTTTACGTGTAAGGACGATGAAATGAATGAACAGTCAGAAAGGGAAAATAGATAATGAGTCATTATTAATGACTGAAATGTAAATTGTATGTCAATTCGCACACTCGAAAAATTAGAATGTGAGATAAAAAAAGCTGCAAGTACTCTTTAATCTTTCATTTAAAATTCAGACAGAGCAGAATGCAATTTCCTTTCTCTCTTTCTCTGTCCCTCCACATTTTCCCTTCTCTCTCACTCTCCTGGTCACTTCTTTTGTCTCTCAAGGGTCAACGAATCATGTAAACGATGTGAGAAGTGCATCATATCCATCCATCTCTAGTCTCATCCTCTCAGTCATTCTTCACTCCTGAGTAGAGTGTCGCTATCAGTGACTTTAGGGCAATTGTCATTCTACTAATCTCCGCGGAGCGGTTGTCTCTCTCAAATGATAAACAACCGCAAGAATAGACGAATGACAATTGCACTAACGATAAGTCACTGATAGTGACTACCTACTCCTAAGTAGTCATCTCGAAAGGCCTCATTTTGTCACCTCGAGTTCGTTAATGGGCCTGTTTTTATAGCCGTGCCATTTGCATACAAACAGAAGGGGAGACAAATGAGATTGGTGTAAAGTTGGAATTGGTGCCCCCCCCCCAATGGGAGGGAGAGACTCATCCAATCTACTTACGGTCCGTGTAATGCATTCCTTCACTTGAAAACGAGAATCAACTGAGGACAACGGCTTTTTCAACTCTTTTCTTTGTCCTTCTTCCACTTCCTCGTGTAGGGAATCAGAGATTGAATGTCCTTAGGGATCGAGTGCATCAAATGAGTCAGTTGTCCATATTGAACTGTTGCTTTTGTGAATGAGATCAGCAGAAGCTTCATTTAATCAAATTCAAATATGTTTCAATATGGCCTGTAAGGTAGTACACGATCTCAACAGCTTCGGGCATCATAAATTCAATTATGCCACCAGAAAAATCAATGATATTTTTTCATTTTAAATTTTGAATTTCCCTCCTTCATTTTAAAAATGACACTGGGTGCCATTTAATTCTTACAACAGTGCATCTGGAAAGTGAAGGAGGCAAATATTATACAAAATTTAAAATGATAAAAATTATATTTATTTTTCTGTGTGTGACACTGTGTTATTCTCCCGATCCTTTATTGTTCTTTGAATCATCCAGAAAACAAATTGTATCATTAAATGGTTCAATATCCTCTGTTCTCAATAACCATTATTGTATGTTTCCTTTAAGAATGGACGATCCTCCCCCTCCTCCTCCATTGTACGATGTGATGGATACAGATCCATGGGACTTGGACCAGTTACTACAAGATGATCAGGTCAATCATGTTCATACAGTTATCGGATCATTGTTATGCACTTGTTCTAATTCAACTTGTAATTGAGTGATTAAGCACTTGAATATTTCTTATTGGTTACTGTAAAAAGTGCATCATTCTTCTAATCTCTGCAGAGCTGTTGTCTATAAAGCGCCGCCGAGCTTAGACAAATGCATAATACCGAGAACCTGAAATCCCATGCTTCAAAATAGTCTTCCTCTTTCCAGAATAGTGGTTGCTCATGACATTCCAAAAAAGGCCAATGCTAGAAGTGCCTTCGGGGTAGAATTAATAAATGCAAATGGCTCCTCGATAATCCCCGTGAACAAAGGACTTCGTTCTCCCTCAGTTTACATTTGCCCTCTTTCGTGTTTCTTGTCCTATAAGTGAAACTGCCCAATGCATCTCGGATACGCATGTCTCGATGCTGTCATTTGGATCGCCGAGAAAATTCTGGTAATTTTTCCAATTAAATCTCAAATAACAACGTCCCAGACGTTCCTCACTAGTTAAAATTTAAGTGTTACTCTTGTTGAGTGATTTGTTGGTATATAAGTAAAGACGTAGGGGTTCTAAAGGTAAATCAGGACATTCGTCGTCATTTTCTCCGAAGCGCGATTTTCTATCATGGGGTGAGACCAAGGAGCTGCAGAGAATAATGACGATATTTTTACCGATTTATAAATCCTGGAGGGAAGTAAGTTAAAAATTAGATGTCTCGCATAGTCTGGTTTAGTTTGAAAATACAATAAATTAGAGGAGTTCCCCCCTAAAGTAGTTGTGACGAAGTGCAAATGGGCCCTTCGTTTCTCACTTTCATCAGTTGAAAGGGAAAGACAAAGTGAGACAACGAAGGGAATTCACTTACGAGGTGAGAAGAGAAAAGAAGAAGATATGGGGTCTCACTACCACTCCCAAGACCTCATTTTGAGACCTTTCGTTTCCCATTTTATTCAATTCCAGGTTTGAAAAGTACTGTGTCCGTACCATTAGAATTGAATTTCAGCGTCTACTTCATTGTGTTTCACTGTACTTTCATTAAATCTTATTAATATACTAGAAGAAGGGTTTTTCTGTGTTCAAAAACTGGGGCAAACGTCGTAGCGCGGCGGTCGTTGGTCGTAGACGTGCAAAAGTATATCACGGCGGTTCACGTAATTGCATAAGCAATTCGGTTGTAAAGTCCGGCCGATTTACATTCGGTTGTAAAATCAGGCCGATTTTTGATCGCGTTTTTGCCACTATTTGCGTACTATAACATTACGCTACTATCGTTCGGTCCATAATTCATGCCTAAGCCAATCTTCAAGCAGCGAAGGTTAATAATGAATTAAATTAAAAGATTTCCATTTAAATGTTCCGCAAATTTAAGTTAATTCCGCCATACACCACGTTTTCCGCCGACGTTTGGTATTTGTCGCTTCAAGCCAGGCTGAATCGCCGTGATATATGAATGTGCGTGGAATTGAATTTCTGATTCGATGGCGTTAGATGTGGGCGGCTGCGACCGCTGCGCAAGCCGTAAGGGTAGGGAAACTGGATCATTCGTGAAAGTCACGTAGGCGCACGGGGGTGAGGAGAGTCGGCGCGCCCCTCCGCAAAGTCAGTCGGTAACGCGGGTTGAGCCCCCCTCCCCCTCCCCATTTACTCTCGTCGTCTGACAGGAGGAGAGAGCGCGCTCTCCCCCTACCTCGCTCGCTCTCTATTAGCGGTATGTGATGGTTATCACAATCCTCTTCCACTCTCTCAACAATAGCTTCTATGGTGTAGTGGTTAGCGCAGTAGTGCGCCGCCCCTGTGCTTTGCTTTTTTGCAGGTTCGATTCCGCACACCGCATTCTTCTTTTGCTAATAATGCAGACACTAGATGTGGACATAGGAAGTATTATTGACCTGTGGAAACACGTTCTAAATCAAGAATTAGACAATAGGTCAATTGCAACTGAACGCATTGTCGCTGTTTCGTTTGATGCTCCACTCCCACCGATGATTTCCGTAAAACTTATTTCTATGCTGCCTCAAACTGTGCAGGTGCTAAGTATTGAATGTATCATTCCATTTATGTATCTCACTTCCCAAATCAACCAAAACTTCAAGCCGGAAACGATAGATTTGAAATCAAACTGCTTGGAGAAAAGTTTTGTGACCGGAAAAGTTTAACCAGCTGCCTCTTCCACAAAAACAATTGCCCGGTCGTGCAAAGTAGTTGAAGGTTGGATAATCGATATGGCGAATGTAATGCAGCAAAAAAACAAATACAAATAATTACGAAATACTGAAATATAAATTATTTTTAAAATGATCGATTTTTCGCGCCAAAACACGTTTGAATTCTCAATCAACGGTTCGGCGGAGCGCGCGCTGGGGCGAACCGGCACGCGCTACACACTCCTCACCCCCGTGACTCTCCCTCTCACTTCATTCTTCCCCGCGCACTCCCCTTCCGAGCAGTCGTTTCGTTTCCACGCAGTTGTGAAGGATTTTTAATGGCTGGGGAATAGGGTGCGAGTAATGAGTGACCGCTAAGAATGAGTGCTCGACTCTCATTTCTCAATGAGTGCTCATTTACTGATGGGCACTCATTCCGAGCGGTGGTGAGTGCCCATTTATAAATGAGCACTCATTAAGCGGAGATAAGTGTTTACGGTCCATTTTCAAACAAAAAAATGAGAATTTAACGCGAACGTATTAGTAAGACCATAATGCCACAGTATTTACACCCCATTGAAATACAAACGAGAGCGCGGCCTACAAGCCATGCCCCTTCTTCGCTGTCACTCTCGTCGTCTCGCCCTTTTGTCTCTCCGCGCTCTCCATACTCTCTCGCTTTTCGGCGGTTGCGTTTTCTGCGCGCGCTTCTTTTAGCAATTATAAGTCGGTTGAAACACGACCTATCAGAACACTATCAACAGGATATCGGTAGAATATGTCAAGGAGTATCTGCTAAGCCACGAAAAACAATGTATTGCCATATAATTGATTTGTCCACACGACCAAATCTTGTGATTGCTCATAGCACCTGTAATTTTGTGTGTCATCCCAATTTCTTTGTGTTAATATACTATAAGCGTGTAAATACTAAAAGGCTATCATTAAAATGAGCAATAAACATATTTTTAATGGGAAAAATGAATTTTTAAACATGAGGTAATAAGTTTGTCATATGGACTGCTCCAACAGACCCAGTCTTGGCCATGATACTGTATAAGAAAAATATTTTGACTCTTGAGCGGAAGTGATTTTCATTCACTTCCCGTCTCCGTCCCCTGTTTGCTTTTGGCGTTTTCCCATTGGGGTGTAAACACTGTGATGCGTCTATTGGCATCGGTCACACAAAAATATAGCATCTTCTTTCCAATGGCATGAGAAGAGAATATGTTCACACTGGGCAAAATATCTACCGTCAAAAGGCCTCGAACCAAGGCCTCTAGTCTCACGGGTTTCCCCTCTTGCCACTACACCAACAGCTTACCGTCATTCATGATGAGAAAATGATTCAATATGAAAAACGATGAAAAGAATCCATCAATTTGAATTTTACTCTCAATGAAAACTACTTACTCTTAGATCATTTCCTTCATCAAATACAGGTGTAAGCGGTTGGTGTAGCGGTAAGAGAAAATATGTGATAATAGAAACCATGGTTTGACTCCGTTTGTCGGTAATTCTTTTGCCATTTGAAGATATTATAGATTCGAACCATTGGAAAGAAGGTGCGAAATTTTATGTGAGAGAAGCTACGTCCTTATGACGCCTTATGGCCTTACTATTCCCTTCGTGTTAAATTCTCATGTTTTTGTTCGAAATTGGACCGAAATCGCTTATCTCCGCTTAATGAGTGCTCATTTATAAATGGGCACTCACCACCGCTCGCAATGAGTGCCCATCAGTAAATGAGCACTCATTAACGCCGCGCTAAATGGGCAAATGAAGTGAGCACTCATGGTCCTGCCCATTACTCGCACCCTACTGGGGCACCCTACCGTTTCATGCATTGCAGAGACTAAGAAAATTGTTTATAGCAGTCCGGAGAGAATGGGGTCCTAGCGGTCCAGAAATGAGGGTCTGTCCAGAATTGAGGGTCAAAGCAGTCCAAAGGGGAGGGTCTTAGCAG
>JACMIF010005361.1:0-10746 GCA_014805445.1 Diplogasteroides magnus | reverse complement strand
GCCAAAAGACATCTGCGCGGCAGCGCGTTATATCGCGCGTGCCTTTTCGAACTGCAAGGATGTGCGAATGTTTTTTCAGTTCCGTTTACATGAATAATAACAGACATCTTCTGTAAGGGTGGATTAGCCCTTTGCATAATTTCTCAACTTTAGGTGTCCGAATTGGCTGAAAACTTGGTTCTAGGGTAAATCGACCACGTAGATCACGAATCTGAGGTCTGTTTGACATGAATTTTTTTCGTTGCCTCAGGGCATGAAAAAATCCGAAAATTCGTCAAAAATACGAGAAAAAAATCCTATCTGTAAAATCAAAGTGTCGTTGGAATTTGTATCCCTAGGACATATTACATTATTAAAATGAGACCTGTAACTTCACTTTGAACCTCGTTTTCTGCCAGGTGAGATATTCAAACGGCCGTCATGTAAAATGTTTGCACTAACGACGCTGAGATGACGCCATTTTTCGAATCTACGTACTCGATTATCGATTAGGATTCGATTATATGTCAAAATGAGCCAAATCGGAGATGACTGTTTTGCTCCACAGTAGTAGGGAGAGGAGCGCGCGCGAAAAAACGGCTATCTCCCCTCTCCCTACCCTTGTCAACGCAAGCGTCTCATATTCTGTTGATGCAATGAACAAAGGTTGTATTACGGACTGACAGCAAGAGCAGCAGGCTATGATGCTTGGATCCTTTGTTATGAATTCTCAAATCAGGCATGTCGTGAGATGGCCATACAGACATCGCTCATTTAGGATTTTTAAAGTGAGAGCCAGCCTTCACTGAAGTACATGCACGCCAGTAGTGGACAGGGCTACAGTACTCTACAGAATAGGAGTTATGCCAGCTTCACAGGTACAGGTACAAAAAATGGGCGATTTTTTTTAATGAGCGATGTTTGCATCGCCATCTCACGACATGCCTGTTTGAAAATTCATTACAATGGATACAGGCGATAAAGCCAGCTGATTGTTGATGTCAGTCCGTAATACAACCTTTGTTCATTGCATCACCAGAATATGAGACGCTTGCGTTGACAAGGGTAGGGAGAGGGGAGATGACAAGGGTTGGGAGAGTTGAGATCTCCCTATGTCCACGAAATGGGTAAAATCTCACTACTGTGGAGCAAAACAGTCATCTCCGATTTGGCCCATTTTGACATATATGGGGTAATAGAGTACGTAGATTCAAAAAATGAAGTCGTCTCAGCGTCGTTAGTGCGAAAAAGTTTACATGACGGCCGTTTGAATATTTCAACGGGCAGAAAATGAGGTTCAAAATGAAGTTACAGGTCTCATTTTAACATCGTAATATGTCCTAGGGATACAAATTCGAACGTCAGTTTGATTTTACAGATCGGATATTTTTTCGTATTTTTGACGAATTTTCGGATTTTTTTCATGCCCTGAGGCAACGAAAAAATTTCATGTCAAATGGATTCGTGATCTACGGGGTCGATTTACCATAACACCAAATTTGCACCCAATTCGGACAACTAAAGTTGAGATATTGTGTACACCCTGTACTGACAAACCAAGTGCATCGAAGCCAAGGAACACTATTAATTTCGGATGTCCCATTTGAATTTAATAACGTCGTAATCATTATGTCATAAGTTATGACTCATAAGATCCTGATTTGAAACTACACTATCTCAATAATTAAAAGAACTACATGCATGTTATGTGAATTATCTTGCGACAAATCACTGTACTACAGTATCCTGATTAAAGACTACCGTACCTTCATAATCAACAGTGCCTCCTCCACCAGAGTGTCCTCCTGTCTCTTCTCTATTCCTCTGTCTTCTCCTCGACGATGACATCGTCTCAAACAATGAAGAGTCCAGCTGCGACTGTTGTTTGAACACCATCTGCAATTGAAAACGGTTAAATTCTCGTACTAGATTATTATTATAGATTACTCCTAATCGATGCACGAGCACTTCCAAAATGAAAAAAAACCCGTGGGATTCATGAATCGGAAAGAGCATAAAGGGGACGATTTTGCCGCAATGCATTACAGGGTGTGCTTTCCTTAGTTGAAAACTAAAACTAAAATACCCCTAATTATTTGCAAAAATATTCAAACACTGTTTGAGCACTATCTAGAATAAGAGGCAACAAATTAAGGGGAATTTCATATAAATTCAATCCCCCATACTCACATGTACGATCCGATTGAACGCGTTCGCGTACTGTAGCTGGAATCGATTGAATTCGGCGTTGGCGTTCCTCCTCTCATTCACAACACTGCCCATTCTGCAAAGATAACAATGAGCAGTGATCACTAACTCATCAATTGTGCCTCTGATAATTTGAAGAGTCGCATATTCACACACAGTAACGGTGTTGGCGATTCGAGTACGGTACCCCCTGGAGCTGGCGGTACGGTAGCGACTGGAAACAGTATTCCGCCACGGGCCTGCTCCAAGTGCTGGGGTTAATTTGGTATCCGCTGTGCTAGTCAACGTCGTTACGGCGAATGCTGCGTTGGACACTGCTATGCGTACCAATAGACCTTTGACACCGTACATGCCGAGAAACAGTTTCCGTGTATGGAAAAAGCTTTTCGAGAATTCCATTAAATTGCGTCGCATTACCGATGCCGATGAAAAGAAGTTGATCTTCTTGGCGGAAGTCGGTGAAATGTGCTATGCTGCCATGGAAGGAAAAGCGGCCGGTAAAGAACTGGATGAGCTATCGTTTGATGAGCTCATTGATAGATAGATATTTATACGAATTGAGACAATTAAACTCAAAACGTGGTTCAATTAATTACTATTAATTATGATGAATGACACAAGAGAATGCATAGATTCAATATTTTACAAGGAGGAAAGGGTGTCATTGAGATCACGTGTAGACTGAATATGTCTATAATCACTATTGAATGCACTAGCTGATCTAACAAAGAAGCTGTTTTTACGGTAGAGTTGACGAGTGGATGTATTGAAGAGAGTGAAACCTGGTCCCCGCAAGGTTGACGTACGGATTGTGTAACGATGGGCATGTTTGTGGGAGAGGCGGGTATGTCCAAAAACCAGCTTGTACAGCATTTTCATATCTATGTCCTTGCGCCTTTGAAGGAGGGTCGGTAAATTCAACTTTTTGTTTCTTTCAGTTGAAGAGGGGATTGAAGGGCGTTTGAAACCATAGCAGCGGGTGAAAATTCGTCTAGTGAAGTAATTCTGGGCTCTTTCTAGTTGCTTAATGTCTGCCTGTTTGTAGGGAGAAAATACAGTAGAACAACTTTTGGGTTGATGGAAGCTTTGTATGTCCCGAAGACTCTGGTACTATCTGAAAGGGTCCGTCAGATGCGTTCGTGTCAGAAAGCGGATCAGTCAGTAGCTGAGTATGCGGTGGAACTACAGCAGAAGTCACGGTTCTGTAATTTCAAGGAAGTGAAGGATGTCCTCGATATGGCCCTGTCCATGACTTTCGTATGCGGAAAAAAAATCCGACGAAATCAGGAAAAGGCTTATCGAAACCCCTGATAGTACATTTGCTCAACTCTTGGTGCTCGCACGTAGCTTGGAAACCATTGGAAAGAGCATGCCGGAAGTCAAGATTGATAAATCTGACGCGATGCAAACTTCCATTGTTCCTGCGGTGCATAAGGCTCATTTCGAGAGAAAGAATACGAAGTACGAGGGGCATAGGAGGAAATCCCATAAACAGTTCAAATCTCGTAAGGAAGACGCCAAATGCTATAGGTGTGGACGGACTGGTCACTTCAAAAGAGACTGCAAGGTTCCACCTACGGCGCAAGGTGTTGACCGGAGAGTGAAGTGGGCTGATATAGAGAACAATGATACGGCATTCGATGAATTCTCTGGGATGGACATTCATCAAGCCAGAGTTGTCGATGCTGTGATTCCGCCTCAGTTGGTGGATATTGTTTGCGCTGGTCGAAGCTTGAGTTTTGAGCTCGATACCGGAGCAGCAATTTCCATCATAGACAAAGCAACTTGGCAGCGGATCGGTTCGCCTAGACTCGAGAAAGTTGGATACAAGGGTATCACGTATACCAAGTCTCCGATCTCGTTTCTTGGTGTTTGTTCCGTGAATGCTAGGTATGGCGATGTCAGCAATGAGGTGCGGCTTCATGTTCTCGAAGGAAATCGGAATGCTCTCTGTGGACGAGACTTAATCAAGTCTCTGAAGCTTGATGTCGGAAAGATATACCAAGTTCATGAGGTACAGAAGAACGAGGATATGAATGAAAAACGATTGCTGAGCAACTGATGAGCATTCTCGCTGAGAATGAGGAGTTGTTCGAGGCAAGGTTGGGTAAATGTCGTACGGTCAAAGCTTCGCTGAAGGTTCGTAACTGTGACATAACACCTAGGTTTTTTCGTCCACGTCCTGTCCATACGCGGTCAAACCAAAAGTAGACCTCGCATTGGCGGATTGGGTTGATCAGGGAATTGTGACGCAAGTTGATCATGCTGATTGGGCTACGCCTTTAGTGGTGGTTCCGAAACAGGGTGGGAAGGTACGGTTGTGCGGTGACTTCAAGGTCACTGTGAATCCGATTCTGGATATCAACCAGTATCCCCTACCCAAACCGGACGACCTATTTCGCATGCTCAACGGTGGTGTCAAATTCTCGAAGATTGACCTGAAGGATGCCTACATGCAGATAGAATTGGATGACGATTCTAAGAGGTTCTTGGTGTTGACGACTCATAAAGGTCTATTTCGGTTCGAGAGAATGCCATTTGGCATCGCCTCAGCCCCAGCGATCTTTCAAAAGATCATGGAGCAAACGCTCGTGGTACTGGAAGGTGTGCTTATCTACATGGATGACATTACTGTAACCGCGAGTTCTGACCGCGATCATCTCAAAAGGGTGCGGCTGGTTTTGAACAGACTACACGAAGCAGGTTTCCGTCTAAGGAAGGAAAAATGTCAGTTCATGGTGGATAGAATGGAATTCTTGGGCCATGTGATAGACCGGGATGGTATACGACCCTCTCCCGATAAGGTGCGAGCTATACAGGAAATGCCGGAACCTAAGAATTTGAAGGAGGTTGAGTCCTTCACAGGAATGGTTCAGTATTACGGCAAGTTCATAGCACACCTCGCTGATCTGGCGCTCCCGCTGAACACACTTCGAAATAACGATACGGAGTTCAGTTGGGGAGATGCGCAGAGAGAGGCGTTCCGAAGTATCCAAGCTAGACTCCTGGAAACAGACGTGTTATGCCACTATGACCCAGAAGTGCCTGTCGTGCTGGCGACTGACGCGTCTGAGCACGGTATTGGAGCTGTGGTCTATCATCGTTTTCCGGAAGGGAACGAGAAAGTGATAGCATATGCTTCGCGTACTTTGACACCCTCTGAACGCAATTATGCACAGATTGACAAATTGGCTCTTGGAATAGTGTATGGCATCGAAAAATTCAACCAATTTCTTTACGGTCGGAAGTTCACACTGCTGACAGATCATAAGCCGTTGGTGGCTATCTTTGGTCCGAAGCATGAATTACCAGCAATCGCGAAGCGCAGGCATAGTAGATGGGAAGTGAAGCTTATGGCTAATTCATTTGACATCGAATATAGGCGCACGGAGGATTTTGGTAATGCGGACGTTCTGACACGGCTCCCGTTGCAAAACTGTCTACCTGAGAAGCAGAGAGTGCTGGAGGAATATGAGTACCGAATTCTGGAGGTTGAACTCCTGTACCAGAAGATTCCGGTTACTCGGGAACGAATTGTCGTGGAAACACGCAATGATCCAGTGCTCAGATCTGTTGTGGAGATGGTGCATAAAGGGTTCCCAACGAAAGTCTCAAACCCGGAGCTCGAGGTATTCAAAGTCCGGAAAGATGAGCTGAGGGAGGAAAGGGGCATTTTACTTTGGAAAGAGCGAGTGGTGATTCCACGGACTCTGGAAAAAGACATGCTTGCAACTCTTCATGAAAACCACTTTGGTAAAGCACGTATGAAGGCATTAGCTCGTTCAAAGATCTGGTTCCCACTCATTGATCAGAAGATTGATGATGTTGCTAGGAACTGTGAGATTTGTATGCGGCTAGGAAATGCATTTACGCGCACACCGTTGCACAGTTGGGAGGAGCCAGCGCGAATGTGGCAAAGGTTGCATATCGATTTCGCTGGTCCGTTCCAAGGGCACATGTGGTTAGTAATGGTCGATGCCAAATCGAAATGGCTCGAAGCAGTAAAAAATGAAAAATATTATTTCTGAGAGCACGAAATTGGCATTAGACGGAATCTTTGCAACGCATGGGCTCCCCGAACAGATTGTCTCTGACAATGGTCCCCAGCTCACTTCCGCCGAATTTGCGAAGTACTGTAAGTCTCATGATATCCAGCACATTCTCACTCCGGCGTATCACCCGAATTCAAACGGAGAAGCCGAACGTTTTGTACAGTCGTTCAAACGTGGTGTGGAGAAGTGTGTTAGATAAAAGACTACAGTTCGTGACTGGTTATTCGAATACCGAGCTACCCCACATACAGTGACTGGAAAGAGTCCAGCGGAAATGCTGATGGGTCGAGTGTTGAGGACAGTTGTGGATTTTCGGGAGGGAAAAGTAAGCAGTGGTGAAAGGGCAGCGAGGAATAAATCCACAACTGTGGAGTGGTACAATCGGAAGTGGCGGACGCGTGAATTCTCAGTCGGAGACGAAGTGTACATACTCAATTTCACAGGGGGTCCGGACAAATGGATCCCGGGGATAGTAACCGTGGCATGTAACGAAAATATGTACATGGTCCATTACGGTGCGGGAATCCGGAAGTGTCATGCTGACCAAATGAAACGGACACCTAAACCTAAATGGGAAGAATACCTTGTATGGTCACGTATTGTAAACGATAAGGTGAGCGTGAGTCCGCCTACGGCTGATACGCAGGCCCTGCGCAGATCCGAGCGAGAACGCAAAAGACCAGATAAATTTACATACTGACCGAGCAAATGGGGTGGGAGAGACCGGTATAAAAGGGTACAGGAGGCATGGCTGATTCATACAGTCATGTCGTCCTCGTCTGATGCGGTCGTCTCCTCGTCTCCAACTTCGCGTCTGAGGGAGCTGGTAAAGAAGAAGCGCCAAGCTGAGCCCGCCCTTGATGCCCCTCCAGCCAAGGAGAAGGTCTTCTTCCCACCACTCAACACTTCTACATCGGAGGCCTCTCTCAAGGTACGGTAGTTCTGTATGCGCCAATAGGGTACGGTATCGTTCCCGAATAGACGGTCTACAGTATTGTACCTTGCAGGAGATGAAGGATACCAAAGGACTCCATGGCATGGTGCGCACTCTGAAGACCGACTTGACTAGTCTCCGTTCTACGGTCGAGTCTCTCGAGGCCAAGATCGAGATGCTACTGGGAAACTCGATTCTTGTCTGGAGGAGTTGATTGTGATGATGGAATTGCCTTAAGTGTCCCTGACTTGGCCATACCGAATAAAGTGTTGTTTGAGTAGTAACTTGAGTATGTGAAGGGAGATGTACAGGGAATGGGACAAGGGTGATTGTTACGGGATATATACGTTGCTTGTCGTAATGTTTGATTCCTGGTTTGGGAAGTGTTCGTGACGAAAGCTGACAGTTGTATATTCTGATATTGACTTATCCATTGCTCTGGAACTTCCTCCTAGCTTGACTAGGTATTGTCGAAAGAATCAGAGTGAAGTGACTTGGTCACTTGAGGGAGGTGTTACGGTATCAAGTGATTTGCAAGTCGAAGAATGAAGAAGAGATTTCCCTGTCCCGTCTCAAGAGGTCAATGGCCTGTCTCAAGATGCAAGAGTCCCTTCCCCTGCAGAGGGTTCATTCCTCTTTCCCCTCACGTACATACCAGTATATAAGTTCCCCACGCCTCTGATAAATCTCTCTCTCCCGACTCCCCTCTCGTTGTCTACACGTTATCCTATTCGAATAATTCATCTAGTACGTTGGTTACTACAACTATTTTCTAAGTGAAAACCAATGGGAAAATTCCCAAAACTGTTTGATAATTAGTGGATCAAAAGTATATGCATGTCTCAATGAAAGCTGACGAAATGCCCTTGACGAAAATGGATTTTTCATCGACTCTCGAATTTCGGGTTCAAATTCTCACGAATGATGGAGAGTCACTAGACATGTTGTGAATATTGGAATAATGTTCCTATCGCTTATAGCGGAAATACAACAAAAACCAAAATTTCACCAAAAATTGACCATTTTCGTGCTATTTTGAAAATGTTTGTTATATTTCCACTATAAGCTACAGGATAATTATTCCAATATTTTTCACAACATCTCTGGTGACTCTCTAGCATTACTGAGAATTTGAGCCCGAAAAAACACATTTTAAAGGCTCATCTGACGGAAGATGGATATTTCGTCATCTTGGCTGAAACTGGCAGACAATTTTGGTCCACTAATTATCAAGCAGTTTTGGGAATTTTCCCATTGGTTTCCACTTTGAAATTAATTTGTGAATTTTTGGGGTAAAAATTGACATCTTTAGACGCGTGTAGCAAAGCTAGAAGAGGACGGCAGATGACGACATAAACAAAATAGATATGATCTTCGGAGGAGTGATTTACGAAAATTTTTTGCAGATTTTTACCCGCTCGCATCGAAGAGAAATAAAGGAAACCAACATTTTTTCGCAGAACTTTTTGCCCGCCATCATGGCTTGCTCTTGGCCCTGGAACACGGGCGTTTACCTCCACTATGTGCAAAAAAGCCCACCCTTTACCATAAATCAAATTTTCAGCTCATTCGGAAACAAAAAATGAAATCTTGTGCTAAGGGGTGCCTATGGAGACCGATTTCAGCATTGTGTTGACCATATTCACAGAATATCCACAAATCCACAACATATCCACAAAATCGGTGTACTTTACTTTTTTGCTTTAATAATTATAAAGTACGGCGTTTTCACAATTAAAAAAAGGTTTTTCATTGTTTACGACATTGAAAGGTAAGTTCTATCCGAACCCACCAGCAAAATGTTATCAAAGATATTTATTACTCAATCGCTCAACTGTTCGCCACTAACCTAGTCGCTGTAATTCATTAAACAGTCACAATTGACATACAACTACCACCTATTGTGGCCAATCCCGATGAATGGCCTGACCTGAATGTCCTCCTATTCCCTCCCCCACTCTCTTCTTGTGTTCCCGTATCGTGTCCTCTATCTGCATGTCGTGTGGCAGATTTGAACTCAGCAGAGCAACTAAATCATACTCTTACCTAAAGATTCTGATCGACTAGTGATTGCTCAAATTAGGGTTATTCGAACGAGAAACGAGACTCGTTTTGATTTACACGTGCAGCTGTGCAAAAACAAATACATCGTTTATCGCCCTATCATTAATTTGAACTTCTCAATTGAAAAATAAACTAGTCTCGTTTTTCACTGCTCTTGCAAAGTTGCAAAAAATAGATATAGTTTTCTTTCCTTTCTGCAGAAAAAATAGACATTTCTTTAATCGATTTAACAACACTAGCACAAATACAAAGGCTGTGACCAAAACTAACCTGAACTGCAGATCCGCTTGCTTCGACAATCAAAGGAGGGAGGAAAGGTCAATGAGGCAGCGCCTCATACAGTAGTCTTCGTACGCTTGATGTACGTCGCCGATGAAGAGGCCAAAGCTAGAAAGACCATAAATATGTAGCCGTTGCTAGTACATGGGAAGCAGGACTGCTGGACAGGGACGACAGGAATAATGTGAATAGACTCGCCATAATTGATGGCAGTTTAGTTGGATTACACAAAACAATTAAAACAAACTTCTTGTTGCCCGATATCTGCCCTCCATGTAGAACTTGTTATTAGAGAGAAGAAAAAAGAGAAGAGAAGCTCAGTAAAATTACAGTAGAAATAATACCTCAAAGAATTTGATAAGTGAACTTATCACAAACCTTTGATGAACGAGAAAACAAAATATGTTAGAAACTGTAAAAAAATCGTCGCTTCCTAAACATTTTCGTTGAAAAAGACACAATGTTCATGGGTACCACCTCTTCCGCGCAGTGTCTCCCAACTACAAGTAGTTGAACAACGAAAAAATGAACGAATTGAGTGGATGCTTCCTAAACACTTCCATTTGCATCAGGCGCACATTCATCCCGCTCACCTGCACTGTTCGCCGAGGCCTCAAAGTCCCTTGTCGCTTCAAAATCACCGTGTTGATAGACGGCGAGAGGCCCTGCCGCAAGCCTGTAACGAAAAAGACGATAATAAAAGCGTAAAACATGCCAGACATCCAAATCAAGCACCGAAAACCACACGGCCTGTCATGGCTGCACGCCCCGCCCCCTTTGGCTTCGCGTTTCTCTGACTGCCTCTCTCTCCTCACGGCGATTCAAGGGGTACATTGGTGTATAACGCGCTAGGCACACCATGGTCCAACGGGGGAATCGAACTCACGTCCTCACGGGTGTAAGACAAGCGCGCTACCGACTGCGCCATGGGGACTGTGGAGGGCGAAATCCAGGGAGAGCAAAGAAGCAGGAAGGACTGCTCCCGCTTCTGCGCTCCACCGAACAGTCCGCGCTACACCGCAATTCCGAATATCAAACAGAATTTTTTGGAATCGTCGGCGAACTTGTAAATTCCTTAATGTACGCCTTATGGGGACTGTGAATCGCCGTGTCCTCTCTCTTCCTGCTCTCCGCCTCCCCCTACCCTCTCGTTTGCGGTGTGACACGTTTAGAGCCCGCTCCGAGTTCGCTCCAGTCCGGCTTCTTGAACTCCTTTCAAACTTCATAAAT
>JACMIF010005360.1:0-10748 GCA_014805445.1 Diplogasteroides magnus | reverse complement strand
CTCTTTTAACCACTGAACCACCGATGCTTGAAAGCAGTGCATGCTGAATGTGTTTATAGATAGCTTTTCGGTCTGCATCGCACATGGACCTGTTTTGCACCAGGCGCAGGAGTAGGATTTTGCTCGAGATAATCGGGATTTGATTATATCCGTATATAAGCTATAAAACGTACATCTCGGTTTTTCATAACTCGTTAGCAAGCTGAAATAGAGTACGCGTTAGTGAATCTGACGACAGATGAATGTACTCTACTACCGTTTTAAAAACCCCATGACCGAGCTTGAATTCTGAAGTAATAGTGAGTGAAGTTGAAGTAAGAATTGAATTGTTCAGAACAATTCTTATTTCACAGTACCAGCGCCATGGATGAATGAGAAGATTGTCCCGACAAAAAGAAGGATCAAGTCGAAGCCACTCGCGAAGGAGAACTGAATATGGGACATTTTATAGTTGATGGATGGAATCGAGTCGTTCGGGCATTTGTCATTCACGAATCAGCTATTGAAATCAACTCACAATGCCTCTATTCGTAGTCGTGTAGTGCAGCTCCGCCGGACCTCCGTTGACCTTCTTCGGGCTGCTCTTGCCACTGCTGAAATATTGACATTATTTATATTTGGTGAATTAAAATTGGTCTAGAGCATTATCGCTTGAAAACCAATAATAATCTACATTATCGTTTGCATAATCCCTATTTTTTATTATCGTTGTGTTTCTTCTAAGTTCTATAAACCGATGTCAGCCACAAGAATTAGTAATCTCTTCTGTTCTTTCATTCGTAGGCCATACCCCACAAATCAATAAGTGTTGAATGCAATGATGGCCTCATAGGTACGGTGTGAATCAATATCAATGAATATCAATCGATATCAGTCAATATGCTCACCTCCTCTCCGATCCATAGGTGCTCGTGGAGGGTGTCGGCAGTAGTGGCAGCTTCTCGTCCTTCGGCTCCCGTTTTCGCGCCATATCTACCGTGTCTCGACTGGAATAGCTTGTATGAACACTGATATGTACTGTATAGGGATTCTAAAGCGGTAGTAAAGTGCATTTCGCATCCGTCTAATCCACTCGGAGCGTGTTCGCTTATAGAGACAACCGCTCCAGGGGGTTCAAGGAAAGAGAAACGCACTTCACTACCGGTGTAGAATCCCTAGTACTGTAGCGTCGTATACTTGGTCAAGGAATTGGTTCCCCAATCGATTTTCTGCGGTTTTGCATGGAAAAAAACATGGAAAAGGTACCCACTTGATCAGTCCCTGATGTTCTTCCTCCTCTTGCTCGTCCTGAAATTGATACGATTACTCTGACAAATATATAATGAAAATATAATAGTTTCGCTGAAACGTATGCGAAGGCACTAGAGAAGCATATGTTTTTAGTCAGAAGCAGGGTTCGTACAAGGAACACCATAATACGTCGGGGAAATTGTGAAAAAAAGAAAACACTAGGGAAGGTTCGAGCAAAAGAACATTGTTCAGGTCCCGGAATTCAATACTAGGGAATGACACATTTGCCGTTTTTCATCCGTGCGCAACGGTGAGTCATTCTCCATCGCTCATCACAGGCGACCGGTCGAATGAGAGCACAGACAAAAGTCAGTCCTAAAGTCGTTCCCTAGTCAATTCGAAACTGCTCGAACTCTTGCACGTTCGTAATAACAGAGAGCAACGAAAGTGAACAAAAGGAACATGCGGCATATCAATCCGCTCTTTAATCATTCATTATGTGCCTGGGAACAGTATTGATATCATTCACACTACCATACGTATGATCAAAGAGCACAAAGAACACCACAAACTAGAGAGAGCACAAAAACGAATGCAAATATGTGACATGAGCCGTCTTATACTGGTTCTCGGATTGAATATGTTGCCTGTGCGCTGAGGCTAGATATTATTGACTATTGTTTCTAAATCGATTAAAATTTGATTTGCTCATTGTTCTAATCTTTACAGGGTTGCTGAGCAACCGCTCCGGAGAAATGCACTTTTTTGTTATGGCAATGAGCCCCGGGAACAGCATAAACTATAAAAGGGGCACAAAATGGACTCAACGTTTGATCTGGACTTGTCTCTCCCTTATCTTCCTCAGCGCCCTCTGGCTGTGCTGGAACATGATTGGTTTGGTATTTTTGCATTTGAAACTCTCGTTTTGCATGGCATGTTATCAAGTTCGAGGTGCACACAACAAATCCCCTAGTCGATATGGTACCATGGAAACACAAAGAAGCGGTGATAACTTTTTGGCAATATCTGAGTACACTTCTTCACAATTTTCCACAAAAGCGCTCATCTGATTCATCGCATATCTAATGAATGGTTGACTGCTCCTCGAAAGAAAGACAAGTAAAGTTCAGACCAATGGCAAGTGCACTTTTTACAGTTTCAGAAAATCGATCTGGCATTATAAATAACCAGCAGTACTGCGCGCCGCTACGCGGCGCTCCGTCGGCTGGCATAAGTGGCAAACAGACATACATAGCTAGGTAAGGAGTCGTTCGCGTTTTATTATATAGTATGGATAAAATGTAATGTGTCAGAATGATTGACTGTCCTTCTGACACATTCTGGCGTATCATTCAAACTGCGCGAATATGATATCACTACAACATCGCTTGTGTCCTTTTGATAACAAGCAACATTGTGTATGTGAATACGTCACAATTGCAGTACATACTATTATTGGAGTTGAGAGTCAGCCTTTATATGTTGAGCGTGAAACCTATTCAAAATCATGACTAACGGTCAGAGAAATGAAGAAATATAATAGCACGAAAATTTGTCAGCCGGATGGACTGTGTGTACTAGGTATATCAAGTTCGTTTTCCACAATAATAGTTACCAGGGGTTCAAAATCTGTAAATTTGTCGTCATTCTTCTCCGCCGCGCCGTTGGCTATGAGGGAATGAGACTAACGGCGCAGCGGAGAAGAATGACGACAAATTTACCGTTTTTGAATACTAATTACTTATATTTCTGCATACTCTACATGCGCAAGACAAATTTAAATAATACTTTAAAAAGAAAGTAAAATTGCGAAGCGCGTTCACTAGCCAGAGTGACGAAAACGTTTCAGACTAAAAAAAATCCCAACTATCTATTATCAGACTACAACATTGCACAATAACCAACACCTTCCTTCCTGCACTTGCTAATCAATCGGAGCGCATACAACTAGGTATCGCTTTTGTGAAAATAAGTGCATCATTTGTCGTCTTCACCCTTCGACTGGCTATTGTCTATCACTATCAGAGATAACCGCTTGCCGAAGAGTGGAGACGACAAATGATGCACTTATTTTCCAAAAGCGATGCCTACACACAACCGTATGGCGTCGTGTCCTGATAACGGGCAATGCAATGCCCCCATATGAACGCGACTCACTACTAAACAGTGCAGGTCCGGAGTCTGACGAGCAGCGGAACAAATAATTCGGAACCTAATTCAACGCCGCCTGTGACATAAACTAATCCTCGTTGCTTTAGTTAAAAAGAGGCGTAAAGCTCATTTTTTGAAATAATTTTAAATAATATTAAATAAAAATTAAATAAACAATAACAAACCAAGCATGGTCGATTTAGGAGAAGAAGAAGAGGATTAATCACAACAAACACTACAGCCGTGAAGAGAAAGAGAAATAGAGAAAGCGCCGCGCACACTACTCTCCCTATAGTGGTGTGCAGCAAATAGTTGGCCTAACCACCCCAATCTCGTCCGCGCGGCCGTCTATACGATTGGAAACAGCTCTGGAGAATTGGCGGGAGAGCGGTTAATCATCACTTGCGCCCCCTAATTCTTGCACAAAAATCACTCTCGCTTCCCGTTTTAGTCACCTAGTCACGCTTCGTTCGCGCAAGCAATGCTGATTGTGAGCTCTAAATAAGTATGCGAAATTGAGCAAGGAAACTATTATCGTTCGCCCGAGCCGTGATCATTGCGCTGTAAGTCGAGCGTTCAAATGCCCTATGATTTGGCAGTTTGACATACTCTTTCTCAAATCTTTCAATAAGGCCATATATTAGAAGATATTCCGTCGGTGAAGCATAACCCATGAAGCAGACGTTCTATTATACAATCTGTAACCCCCACTGAAACTCAAACAACTTGAATATATGAGGTGAACGAGAAAGCGAACGAGATGAGCTAGGCAATAACCGTGAAATGGAGACTAGAATCGATAATAGCTTCCTCTCCTAAATATTGTAGGAAGATTTGGCTATCGCATTTTACTATCATTTCGGTGAAAAGTGGCGACGATCAGCCCTATGTAAGGCGCCAATCAAGGATTATCAATTTGCTCTGTTCAGCTATTTCTCTGCAAAGGGTAAACTCTATCAACGCTAAAAAATGTGCGTTCGCACGGAGATTTATTGCTCCAGTAACATGCTATTATTGTGGTAAACGGAATTGAAAGTCAGCGTCTATATGTTGGCCGTGAAACCTATTCAAAATCATGGTTAATGGGCAGAGAAACGACGAAATAGCACGCGAATTTGAGAGTGCACAGTCGTCAGCCAGAAGGAGTGTGCGTTCTCGGTATATCAAGTTCGTTTTCCACAATAATACCAGGTAATTTACTGTCAATAGGTTATTTAAATCGGAAACGCACGTTACTACCGGTTTTAACGATTTTACAGGTGTAAAATCAAATCAATCAATAAACGGAAGGACGGTCTTCATTAGAATGACGATTATACTAAAGAGAGCAGAAAACAATACTGTCCCGTGTGCGTTTGCGTCTCGGGACTGATAATGGCAAGAAAGGAGAGACAACGGCCCTTGGAGAGAGCCTAGAGAAAGAGAGACTCTATAGATTAGGGCACTTGAAGAGAGGTTAGAGAAGTCAGAGAAAGGTAGGAAGGAAGAGTTTGAAGTACTATGAGGGGCCTAGAGACTATGGCTGACAGGTTGATTACGTTATGGATTATGTTTCAAGGATATTATTGTTTTGAGTATATATCCTCTGTGAAGCATAATCCATAGAGTAACTGCGAACCACAATAGATATGAAGAGGAAGCGAGAGATAAGCAGAGGCCTCCGAAGAGAGGGAGTTACAGCTTCAGATTAGATACCACGAGGAAGGAAATGCGGACTTTTTGTACTGCCACAGGTCGTGTGTTCCATTCTAGCGTTTCTAAACCCGTAATTTTATGCGAGAAAGTTTATTTTTCAATCGTCTAATATCCGAGGAGCGGTTGTCTATTTCATGGAGATTGGGCGACTGCGAAAGGGACATTCTCGCATAAAATTGCAAGTTTAGAAACCCTATACTAGTGTTCATAATCTGATTTGCTTGCTGGTTTGTTCACAGTTGCCAGTTGTAGATGAATGAACTTACAATTGGCATATCAAGTTTCTCCTGATTATTTAAGTTTAATAAACGGGTGTAAAGGGAAGCCAAATTCGCGGTTTTGCATATCCTCAAGGGCGTCTCACTCGAGTGCAAGGCCGGTGAGAAGATCGAGTTGGTCAGTGAATATTGTTTATATTTTGAGTACCGCGGAAAGAAGGAGTGAATCATTGGCAAACGTTATTCCTTGTATTTATAAGCTCCGTGTTGCTTACTTTAAATGTTAGTCCGGGTTTTCATAAGACACAAAAAACTACCTCGATGCTGTTTGAACTGCCATATACCCATTCAGTTTTAATCCGCAATTATTTTTATACTAGTTAAACTGCGGAATTGCCAGAATCATTACTGGGTTATGTTTCACAAAAAGTACACCAGTGGGATCACTTACAGTGAGTTTCAAAAATCAATAGTTCGAGCGAGCGACCGCTCGCAATAGAGAGCGGAGTACAGAATAAAAAAAGAATAAAAAAGCGTTAGTCGACCATTTCCCCTTAGGATTTGTGGTTTGAATGTGAGAACGGTTAGGTTTTGGGAAGGAGTTTATGGAAGGCCATGGACTATATGATTGTAAGATATGAAAAAAACGATGCTTTTGCGTTCTTGGAAACACACAATTAGTTCTCACAATTAGTTGACAGCACCCATTGTCTATAGTAGGGAACGACTTTTGGATTAACTCAGCGGTGCATATGAACGAAAAACGGTCCATAAATCGTTCAGTACTAATGTTTCACAAGACCAATAAATGTTAAGATACACCGATCAGTGAAACATATCTGATTTCATGCTCAATCTGCCGACCTCATTCCCCTCCCCATGTAGTCTCGAATTCATTGAATCTCCTTCTCGTTTACTATGATGTTTTATGGAATATGTTTCAAACTACTGCATATTAGAAGGTCCCTCAGTGAAACAGAAACCTACAGTAGTCAAACAGTCAACTATTCTCCTTACAATTCGGTTTTCTTTTCCAGGCCAACGCCCTCGACTTCATAAAGCGACTCCCTGATGGATTGGGTACTCGAGTGGGAGAGAGAGGAATTCAACTCAGCGGAGGACAGAAGCAGAGAATCGCCATCGCGAGGTTGGCACACTTTCTGACCCTGTTGAACTATCGTAATCGCATCGTTGCGAGGCATTAGTCTAGAATAACAGCTTGACTAAATTGCAAAATGTGTAGCGTGAGTTAAGTCATTTGACCCAACGTCTGACTCAAATGAACCGGTAACGGATACGGTATTGATCGATCAGGCAGAATAGTGTTACTGTGATGCAACGCAAGGATTCCTCCACTCGAGATTTATCAGCGATGTAAAGCGATCATGTTTCGTATGTCAGTTACCGCTTTTTGGAGGGGTACACCACAAGAGCGTCAGCGACTTTTGCGCCAGATTAGTGAAGTGGATGGCGCTAAGTCATACTTTTAGTACGGAATAAATCACACAATACTAGGCGCGCTTCTAGTGTCATTGCACAAAAAGCACTACAAAGGCGCAAGTCTCGCATGACGCTCTCGTGGTGTTGTGAGTATTCCATCAATGTGACTCTCCTTCTTGTTTCTTCAATGCTCTCTTCACTTATCGTCAGCGGTCGTTCCGCCGTTAGACTGAAAGGAAAAAACTTTTTTCGTTTTCAAATATTTTGAGATCGATTTTTAAGAATTTTATTTAATTAAATTCTAAAATTACCTGAGCTCCATTCATGATCGAGAAGAAATTTCATTAACTCTAGCGACTTTATGCTAACCGCAACGCGTTACGCCACGCGTCGCGGTCGTTGACAAGGTCACTTACATCGATCGTTTCGTCGTCCTTTCGCGGGCGCACCAGGCCGCCCTTGATGGCCTTGAGGCGATCCTGGGGCGTGGTCAGCTTGAGACGCGCCTTCTTGTCCTTGCTAGGCTTGGTCTGAAATATATTTAAATAGTCCGGAATCAAGTATTTACGCCGAGTTGGTCACAACATTTCCGGACATTACTCGTGAATAAAATTTAGCAGCAGAATTATTTTAGTATATTTTTTTTCGCGCTCCAAAAGATTTTCAACTGTAGCAAGATCTTCTAGTGACTCTCTTCTCGCGACCCTTTTTTCCAATTTTTATGAACGAATATTTCACCCTCGCTTCCACTGTTCCCGTCGCCGTCGGTTCACTCGAGCCGTCCGCTGCCGTCGGACGCTGCAGTTCCAGGCCTAAAGCCATTTCAAATTATTTCGCGCCACTGGACCTCGACGCGTCGGATCATGCGTCGCGGTAGGAGAACGCTTACTTTCCTTCGTCTCCTTTGGTTGCGAGTTTTTGGTCTGAAAAAAGCGAATTTCGTCAGGATGGTGGAATCTGCCACGACGCGTCATTTAGTGCATTGCGTGTTATTTTGTCATGATTGCGAAACCCAAAAAATTACGAAACCTTCGAAAAAAAGGACATCAGGTCCTTTGATTTCGTCTTGGTCTTCTTCTTTTCCTTCTTCTTCTCGCTCTTCTTCGAGCCGCCCTTCATCGACTCTCCAGGCAACTGAATTTCGACATCGTTTCGCAATAATTTCATCATCGACCGCGACGCATTGACCAGCGCGTTGCGGTCAGCAAAATCTCACATTTGGCGGCTTCTTTGCCTCGGCTGCGCTTGTGGGCTCGGGGATCTGAATTTTCTTCACGTTAGCTCAGAAGCGGCATCGGTTTGATACGTGCAGTGAATTATCAATAGTTTCGAGACTTATTGCTTAGTAGGAATCGATGTGATTAACGGACCACTAAATGGACCTTTCTGGCACCGGGCGGAATTTCGGTCGTGTTGGACACCTCTTCTAGGTTGATCTCGTCCTTCATCTTGAACTGCAAGAACGATCGATTATTTCCAACCGCAACGCGTGTGATGATGCGTCGCGGCTAATCGATAATGTAATTGTTATAATCAATACCGTCTCCTCCTCGATCGATTTGAGTTGCTTTGTCAGCCTCTGAAATTATGTTGTTTAGCGTGTTATGAAACTTATCGATTGATTTATCCACTTTCAACCCATTCATTTTCATTCTCATGCTCCTTGCCGTGCGGTCACTTCGCTTGTCTGACCGCGACGCTCGCCCCACGCGTCGCGGCTATTTCATCATTATTTCGTAATCACTCGCCCTGTTGCGTGCGCAGCAATAGCAGAGAAAGATCGTGACGCCGATGGAGTAGAGGAGACAGAACGACCCGGCGCACAGCCACACGATTTTCAGGTGTTCGTCAGAGAAGAGCGGGTCTGAATTTCATAATGATTTCGTCATAGCCGCGCCGCGACCGCGAGGCATGACCCGAATTTCTTCATAATTTCCTCATACCGAGAAAAGACGGGTGGTGCGAGGTGCTCCTGGGCGTCGAACCTGAATTTCGTATATTCATAATAAACAGGTGCTGTCTTACTCTCAGCGATGCCTGTAGAATTCTCACTCTGCTGCGCCAAAGCCAGTCCCGAGCGTACAGTTGGTAACTGAACCAAATAGAGGATTTGAAACGATGCTCAAAGCTGGATGACAAGGGCCAGGACATGAGGGGCTACGGTATATGAAAAGCGACTTACAGTATCAGTCGTGGCCGGTCCAGTGGTGGAGGTGGCGCCCGAGCCACGTTCGCCATGGAGGGAAGCGGAAAGAATGATGGGGAAATGAAAGTACATTCTGTTCGATACATGACACGTATTTGCATGTCACGGGCGGCCTATGCAAACAACATCTGTGTGGAATCCACATTGTGGACCGTCAAAAACAATATGTTTCACGCATGAAATAAGCATCTGTCTATGTTGAATGTGACGGTGGTATCCAGTCATATGGCTTATTACGCATAAAACTATAATAAACGATATTTCAAATGACGTAGCTCTTTTCATGGCCCTCGTCCGCAACCCACGCATTCTCCTCCTCGATGAAACCACCTCAGCACTGGACACCGAAGCGGAGACGATAGTACAAGCCGCCCTTGAACAGGTTGGCCAAGGTTACTCCTTCGGGCTTTACGGAAAACTGTTGCACCTTATTGTAAGTGATTATTTTACAATTTATTAATTTATCTGAGGCAGGAGGTTACGGTAGGAAAATGGACAATTGTGCCGTCACGATATTTTTACATTAAAACAGCCCATGGCTGGCAGAACAACAACAATCAGCGCCCATCGACAATCAGGAACGTGGATGAGATCTTCGTCTTCAAGGTTTACATAGTTTTTAGTATTTTATTGGACCGAAAAGTGCTACATCAATGCGAATATGCCATTCTATTCGATCATATGGGCACGTTGAAACTTAAATAAATGTCATTAGATAAGGGCAAACAAATGTCCTATCAATAGAAGAGCTGTCAGCGTCAGTCGGGCGAAGGATATGCCCGACTGAGAGGCTCTCATGGCCAGCGAGAACAGACAGCTTGAAAGTCGTGGATGTGGTGAATAATGGTATAGTGAAAATAATGCCTTACTTTTCTGTGAACTAAAACGACGTGAGAAATGTTGAACACGTCAATTCCTTGCTATTTGACAATACATAACATTTTCTTATTTTCGTGCTCGCTAAAATTGCGCCTGGTTCATCAAGTCTCACTGACAAGAATACTACCCGGGTGTCGCGAGAAATTGTTGGTAGTCGTTCATTCATATCTGTCCAGCTTCATTCCGTAGCGTAGAGAAGTTAGACGGCTGGAAATGAACGGCTGTCAATAACTTCCCCCTCGCGATACCCTAAATAGTCCTGTTTTCAGGAGGGAGTTCTTTCCAATTCTGGGTCATTCTGGGTCCCAAAGTCGGTGGCGAGCGGTTGCACGCTCCGGTTCCTCCCGCCCAGATATCCTTCCATTAGAAGCGGTGGTTCGCAAGTGGTCGTATAACCTTCTGATGGCCGGCTCTCTTCTCTCACTCGCCACCATCAACGTCAGGACACTCTCTACACCTTCCCGTCTGCTGGAGTTCGATGAGGCACTGGCCAAGCTTCGGTGGGATGCGGTTGGATGTACAGAGTCGCGGTTAGTGGGTAGAGGTTCACTATCACTTCCAACCTCTAGAGCAGTTTGCTTCTACAGTGGCGGTCACTCACTACACAAGGGTGTCGCATTTGTAGTACGGCAACATCTCGCAAGACATGCCGAGTTTAGGGGGCTTAGTGACCGGTTGGCTACATTATACCTCCGCACACGAAACCTCTTTCTCGTTCTAGTCTATGCTCCCACATCTGCATGTCCTGATTATGAATATGAAGATCTCCTAGAACAAGTTGAGGGCGAATTCAAAAATGCCCCACGAGGATCACATCGAGTTTTGTTGGGAGACTTCAATGGAAGAGTTGCTCGCGAACCAGGAAACGAGACTGTTGTTGGCCCTTTTTCCTTCACTGACGCCAATCCCCGAGGTCGTTTATTTGTGGA
>JACMIF010005359.1:0-10749 GCA_014805445.1 Diplogasteroides magnus | reverse complement strand
ACACGGGGGTACAAGTTGGGGGGCTTTACGGCGGTTACACCCAGTGTTCCCCGCATACCCCATATTTATGCCACAATGCCCGCTCCCCCCCCCCCCCCATATGCCAGGCCCAAAGTGCCGATCACTACACTGAGGCATAAATCGTTCACACAGGCATACTATTGTCGGTCATTGGTCCGTGATAAATCTGCCCTACATAGATTTATCTACTTTTTCAACAATCACTTATGCCATGGTCCCGCACAGGAGAGATTCCGTATGTTGTATATTGCTAAATCCGGTAATTATGGTGTTCGTATCTCATCGCAAAAAAGTTACATTTCTATCAGTAATGAAATATTATGCCAATGTTTATATTGTACTTCGCCATCACATTCCAAAACTATTATCCAATTGTGGCTCTATTAGGTTTCATATCCAATATATCGAAGAATACAGAGGGTCTTTTCCAGTCGCACATCGTAATCTGCGGCTAATGCATTCATATCACAAATGAGTTAATTGAAAGGTAAGGACAAGCCGCGGAAGTCGCATAGAAAACAATATGGAACGTTTGCTACCAGTTTCTTTTTTTATTTTCATTGTGTCTTATCATCGTTCCTACTTCCACAAATATGTTTCACCGCATGAATATATTTCCAATTTTCCCCAACGACACTAGTTATATCTAGTTTCTCTGCTAATATTACACTAAAATCATCAGTGTCCATATTGAACGACGTGTTTAGTGGCTCCCATCCCTTTCGTTAAACTCCACAACTCTCCTCAACTGCTCATGTTCCTCATCCGGCCTGCCTCCTGGGTCTGGTGGGTCTCTTTCTTTGGTCTCATGAGAATAAAACTCTCGCAATTGGCTGTAAAATAATAATTGGGGACGCAGCGATTCAAAAAAAATGAATGCACGTTTTAAAAAAAACGGATGCTATAACGTTACATCTCGTGACTGGATTTTCTTACAAACACCTTTCTGCTTGGATAAAAATGGATATCTAGTCCATAATTTGTCAGAGCAGGAATTCCAACACGCAAACATCATTTGTTTTTCAGAGACTTCGTCTCCCAATTCCATCGTTCCCGCTCTGAGAATGCACTTGCAAAGGCGGCTGCAGCAGCTGACAAGAGCTCCATGGCGGATGATGGGAGGACCATAGAGGCAACCCAGCCCAAGTATGCTTCACATCCACCTCATGTATTGAGAAAGGACACCTGTAGTATAATAGTTCAAATACGTTTCAAATCTCTGATATAACACCCCGCGAATTGAAGTTTTCGATGATATTGTTTTCTAATGACAACACAATAACAATAAATCAATCAATCCGCAGTTTATGAAGGACGGGTGGTCATGGTTAAATCTGAGTGTGAATCGTAGCTCAACGAACCGTCTGTACTATACAAAAGGTCGTTTGTCTGTGGGAACTAGAAAAGAAAGATGATCTCTACTTCACATATAATGTGACCTAAAATGTGATTCAGATCCTGGAACGTTATAGTAGACCTCGAGGGCTCCTATCGGATCAGCTCATTCCTCCATGCAGTGGAAGAGAGTGCAGTTGTCATGCGGCAATTCAACTATATTTTCGCCAATTTTGTAAGTTCTGAGCTTGTCATTGTTTTAAACTCGTTAAAAGAACTTAGCCAGCTTCAATATGCTCTTCAATATAATACAACTCTTTTTGATGAGTGGATGCATTTTATTAAGGGCGAATTTTTTCATAGTATCTATTCTTTACCTTGTCACTGAAACATAATCCAGTTTTTTTTACAAAGAGCAACTCACTGTTTACTGGAATCGGGGTTACTGTATTTATCGATCGAAACGTTTATCGATCGATGAATTCATTATCGATTCCTTTGCAGCAAGTTGAGGATGCTGATCTGCACTCGTTTCGGTATACACTCGTCAACATCACAATGTTCCAGATCTTCGACCCCAACAACAAACAGTTCCTGTGAGTGAATTCAATCAATAATCATAGTGTCTATCTCAGTGACGTCATCAATCAATATTTGTCGCGAGTACGGCATATATTCGTAAACCAAATATTCGAGACTAGACATCACACTTTAGTCAAATAATATGTTATATATAAAATTTACCCTTATCTACACCTCCCATTGATATTTGCTTATGTGTCAGCTCTTAAGGAAAATGTGAAACACATTCGAAATTTTCAGAAAGAACAAGAAAGCCTACGAAGAGCGGTTCCGGGAGGCTACCGAGCGTGTCGACTCCATTCCGGTATGTTTCAAGGAACTGATATATGTCTCGTGTTCATTCTTCAAACATTGTTTTCACGGTATCTAGATTATAATTATAATAAATATAAATAGGTTTCATTCACTATGTTAGCGCTAATCCAATAAATCAGCGTTCACCTGCATCGTAAAAGCGAAAAAAGACAAATTCGCTTACGTATTTCGTCATTGCGACGCAAATATTTATGCCGTAGTTGCCTCATTCCCCCTTGACCCCTACAACGAAATACATTCAGCCAGTGGCAGCCATGGCCCATGATGGTCTACTAGTCGCAGCCGCTGCAGCAGGAACTGTCCTGAGGGACCACGGGGAGGGGATATTCAAGAAGTGAGAATCCACACTGACAGAACCTTCGGGATTATTTATTGTCGACCACTGTGGAACATGGGAATGAAATGGTTATGAGAAACAGCAATCGATTGCATTTCGTTCCTCTTTCAGTTTTTATAGAAAGCGTGAAGCATATTCCAGAGTGTAGGACGACATACGAAGATTAGAATGGCTGCATATGTCTGGCCTAGAAATATATCTATTCCTTCATCTATGTTTTATAGTGAGAGTGAATATGGTCTTGTGGCGTAGTGGTTATCACGTTCAAAGAGAGACGAAATGTCACGATTATCGATTGATGACGTCATGACCAAGGCCCTTTTGAACAAGAGAGAGGAGATCGACGATGGTTTTGTGGCACAGATTGTGAACTTAAAAGAGCAAACAGGAAATGGGATTGTGATTATATCCATTTTTTTGATGATATGGAGACTGTGAAACACATTTCTAATGGCAAAAAAGCAGTAAACTGAAGCAAGATTAATGTGAGTATCAATTAAAAACTCATTTTATTGTTATGGCACAAATACCCGATCATTTCAGTTCCTTCTCCAACAACCAACTGTTTAACCACGGCTATCCTGGAGTCTACTGCAGGCCAAATGAGGTAGTACATACATACTCAACTACAGTGTTCGCATCACGGCAATCGATAATTGCAACCAACTCGGTCTGAGTATTTTATGAAGACTGATTACAGTAATTGTAATGCTAGGAAGGAAGCCATAATTTTGTAGGTATTGATTTATTTCTGATTACAGTAATAGTTTTCGTGTCAGGATCTCCTCCATCACGGCCGTCCCTTCCAGCCGTTCGAGCACGGGAAAGTACTCGCTGGTGCTATTGCCAAGGTTCGACATGACAACAGTCTTTTTCTCTATAAATAATTTCGTGCGATGGACGCCTTATTTAAACGTCAATTGCCATCTTTTATAAAAGCGTTGAAACATTAGCTTTGCGCAACTGACTGATTGGCGCATTTGGTCGTGGTACATGGCTGGATTCGAATATGTTTCACGCGTTCCATAAGACACTTTGAAATAGCCAAAATTCAATTAGTACGAGCTCTCTACAACAATAACAGATTGTAAAAGTCGTCAATAATTTCATTGCTTTCTAATTTCAGACCACTCTTAGATCCTCAGATGGCACTCTGACAGGCCATATCGAATTCGACCCTGTAACTGGTCTCAGACGGAACTTCTCAGCTACCGTAATCGAGATGCGACCGGGGCACAGCAGTTTGAACAGCATTGTGGAGGTAAATGATAATGCATGGAAATAGTAACAATTTCAATTAATTGTTCCATGTTTATTTGGGAGCTCACTTCCGTTAGATATGAAGCATTGGGTAAAATACGCCAAATCGAATATACTGTTCCGTGATTTTGATGCAATGACTACTGCAAGATAATGAGAGCTTACAGCGTTTCGAATGGAAGCATTCGCAATGGCCCACATTGGGATTCGAGGGAGAGAGGAGTCATGTAAGTAAAAATTGTTACATTCGTTTAAAAATGAATAGATAAGTGAATAGAGGATTTTTTATAATATTAAGAATTAAGAAGAAAAGAAAGTATACCATTGAGTGATAATCTGCATCGACTTTATTTCAATCATGACACATATCCAAAATATATTTTCAGTCGATCACAAAAATTCCCTCAATGCGTGCGCGGCCGGACAAATATGTGTACAAAGTGGTCACAGTGCTGGTGAGGAGGTTTTTTTTACTTGGAAATACTTATATCTGAACCTTGTTGAAGAGGAGCATAAACGTCAACGCGTATGACTACACTTTTTTACTGGTTGAAACAAATGTGTACCATGAACATTTGCACCATAATAATTCAAAATAGCATTTCACCTTTGTGATCCAAATCCAGTAGTGAAGCTGACCGACACACAGAAAATCAAATGTCTCTGTCGCCATTTAAAATGCACTTTTGCCTCCAGCAGTACCAAGTTATCGTTAGCCTCAGATTCAAGATGACAGTATTTTTGTGTATTATTTCGGTAAACGGAGTTGAAAGTCTGCCTCTATATGTTGAGCGTGAATCTTATTCAAAATCATAGCTAATGGTCAGAGAAACGACGAAATAGTACGCAAATTTGAGAGTGCACAGTCGTCAGGCAGATGGAGTGTGTGTACTCGGAATATCAATTTGGTTTTCCACAATAATACGAACCGCTATTTTTGCTCAGGTGAAGCCTTTCGTGATGCTGAAGCGAGAGACTGACAACAAGACACTCCATGGAAATGACAGGTTAGCTCATAATACATAAAATAATGACGATTATAAAATCATGGATATTGAACAACAAAGCCTCCACAAATCACAATCAGCGTCGATTTAACAATCGTGGCGCAAATCTTCGCATCTTTGCTGCTCCTAACGACTCTGAATTAAGATTCGAGGGATTCTGCGTCGATATGCTGGCAAAGTTGGCAGAGAACATATCCGGGTTCCAGTTAGTTCTGCTTTATTATTGTTTTTCCCTTTCTGACGTGAAGAACCCGATTATTCTTTTGTATATCGATTGAATATATAATAGCAATATTTAGATGGTGTCATGGAGATTCTTGGGAATGGTAGAGAAGACGAAACTTTCTATTCTTTCAGTTATGAAATCTTTATCTCTGACGGCAACAAGTATGGCAGGAAGCAGGCAGATGGCAGTGGGGATGGAATGATTGGATATCTACTCAATGAGGTTTACTCGTTAAATTTACTCTATCACAAATCGCATAACAACGTTATTTCATATGTGTAATATTTTCCAAACTACTACAAAAATAATCATCGCACTGTTGACTTGTTGCTATTTATCTTAGAGTTAGTCTTTATTCAGACCGCAGACATGACAGTAGCTCCTCTTACTATCAACCAGGTCAGATCATCCATAAGTTTATTGAATATGCTTCATGGACTGCAATTAGGCTCGGTGGTACCAAAATTATCTTATGTCGAACACATTTATGACGCAAATTAATTTATAGGCAGTGTCAATATTTAGGAAAGAGAGCGAGTCGTCGACTTATCCAAACCATTCATGACCACTGGAATATCAATTATGATCCAGAAGCCGGAGAAACAGGTATCCAAAACTTAAAACAACTGTCTCTCCGTCTGATTGCTAAATGTAACGCCATCAATCGTGCGGAGTTTTGCTGGCATATAAGTAAAAACCGTAATCAGCCGTAAACACATTTCCGTATTCGTTCTATTTTATTTCGACCGGCATTCACGATACATTCATTGTATCCGCTATCTTCCCTTGCCTTTGTGAACACTGTGAAACATATCCCAAACCGGTGCACGAAAATATTTGCTATTTCTGAACAAAATCGAATATAACAACAACATGCGGCCTTGTTCTTTGACGGGACTGCTCCCGAAAGTGTAGGAATTGCCAACTGAGCGCTTGTTGAACTGATTTCCTTCAGGAATTCTCCATCTCCTCCTTCATGCAGCCTCTAGGCAAGACGATTTGGATTCTGACAATGTGTTCGTATGTCGGGGTAAGGATTGACGAATTTCGATAGAACCATGGATATTTGCGCCGAAATGGTGAAATTGACCGATGCATGATTCCGGTATCTACCATCATTATGGCGCAATTTTCCCCTTAGTAAGCAATAGTTTCGGAAATAATGTTATCTAATAAACCATTTCAAAATAGTGAAAAATGGATTTTTACAGGTCTCCTTGACAATCTTCATCGTATCCACGCTCTCGCCTTACGAACAACGACAACAGTTGATCAATCCCGCTTCACAGGTTCTCTAAATAATAAAATATATTTACACTACGTTTTCACCTTATGAATACGTTTCACGGTTCTTCTGATAAATCTATCATTGCTTCCGTGAAACGGCAATCTGCAGATATGTTTCACAGACAATTTTTAATCAAAAATTCACAGCTTCACATGATTGATGGCTCTTAAATAATGGGTTCATAACAAACAAAAAATAGATAAGATAAACTCAGGAATACGCGGTGACCAATGACTTCTCCCTTTACAATTCCCTGTGGTTCACATTCGCGGCTTTTATGCAACAGGGCACGGATATACTGCCGAGGTTTATTATTTTCTTTAGCTACGTGAAACGTTACATAATAAAATATCAATAAAAGTCTTCGCAAAGTTTCAGGCTGTTAAGTAACTCTATCACAATGAAAAGAATCGTGTTAAGAGCCCCGTCTGGTCGAATGGCGTCCGCCTGCTGGTGGTTCTTCACCCTCATCATAGTCTCGTCGTACACCGCCAACTTGGCCGCATTTCTCACTATGGAGAAGATGACGCCACCGATTGAGAGGTGATTACGGTAGTCAACTGATTGTGATAGGGTCACTTAACATGGTGACATTTTGCCAAAATCGATGTAAAACAACTTGACGATATTTACAGTGTCGAAGACCTTGCACGTCAGTCCAACATCCTGTACGGAACACTCGGGGCGGGAAGCACAAGAAATTTCTTTGAAATAAACCTATCAATGATCAACGAATTTCACTAGTTCTTGTAAGTACGCTCGACGAATTCCCTACCGTCAGGTATCAATCCCTAACACTCCGGTTGCACGTATGACGAGCAGAGTGAGGCCTTGAGTCCCGGTCAGATTTTTCCTGTTTTTTTCTTCTCTTTTGTTTCTGATATGTTTCACAGACAGCGTACATATGTGAGGTGTAATAAATGCCTCCAATTTTTCTATCCACGCCTGATTTATATGGTTATAATGTTTCACAAGTCGCATAAGATTGTTGATGTGAACGGCAATGCTAATGCAAACATCATAAGGTCTCCGGAAGAGAGTGAATATCCAGACGCCGGCGGTGGATGTCCAGCCAACTACGAGTGCCATTTCGATGGAAGACAGTACGGACGTTGTCCGAGTAGGGGTCAGTTCAAGATATGCACCACCTGAAACCTACATAGTCCAAGTTTGGCGTTTCCCTAAGTAGTCAATGATAGCTGCTAGACCAAAAGGCCCTCCGTCCAGAGGAAGTTTGCTCTGTCGGACGATAGGCTGGCCCGGTCGCCGGTCACCAACCAATATGGATGGATCATCACGATGGAGTGTACACTCCAGAGAGTCCCTCCGGGAGGCCATGCAAGCCGGGGACGGTCACCAAGCAATGGCTTTGGCTGACCGCCAATGAATGGGCCAACATTGAACTTATTATTGAGCAGGAGCTACGCACCGGTTACGGGTTCCACAAAAGACTGGAAGAAGAAGCAGAAGACAGCGCCCAAGGTCAGCGATTTTCAGTTATGTTTCATCACGCGCATAAGTCATGGGGCATTTTTCAAATACGATTTCTGTACCCTCCCTTTTTCGAAAAGAAATACTCAATAATGTCAAATGAATCATAGAATCTCTTTTCCTATTCGGTGCACGTTTTTGGAAGAATTTGTACGTGAAATTGTCCGATATTCAAATGCAAAAGTCGGAACAAAAATCTTTTTTCCTGTCCTTCAAGTCGAGTGAAGATTCGATCGTGGGAAAATGGGCGAATCCCCATGACCTTCTCCTCTTTCAGTGTTGAATCAATGGCAGAAAGGTTTCTGCCATTTTAGTCGCTCAAACTTATGGTGTATGTTATATTTCATAGTTATTTTTCCAAGCAAGAGAAGTAAATTCAAGTCCAAAAGAATTTATTCGCCATTCAGAGCAAACATCTTTTAGCTGAAACACATTCGAAAATGGGAACATTTGGATTTCATAGTTTAGAGTAATTACTCTATTCTTAAAATTAGCTGTCTATATTCGATTGAAAATATCTGCGAGAGATTACATGAAAATGCGGTCGAGAAGGAAGAGTGGATATTTGTGCCCTAATGACGAAAGGCACAGATGAGACACCTTTTTCGTCGTTCTCACTGCGGAACTGTCTATTTCATCATTATGGCGCTAAATGTCCATGGCGCTCTTTGCCTTTCACATGACAACTATTATAAATGAATTGATATGGAAAAACTAAAAGTAAGTTGATATTGTTCCTGATCAGGGAGTAAATACAGCGTGGCTTCCTAGTTGTATTGTATCTTCCTGTCACCTTTCCTAGTCATATAAAGTGAATAGACGAACATACTCTATCGGTATTTTGTCTGAATGAGAAGTGGACACTTACTCAACCACCCTACATCTCACCTGAGTGCATTCATTTTCTGTTGCCGTCTTCTGGAATCCACGAGCTTATGATAACCTAAACAATTAGAAATACATTTTTCCTTTTCATAAGCACTCTTCATTTTGCCCCTTCGGGCGTTCAAAAATTGCACACAGCACCCATGTTTCAGGGGCTGCAGCGGGCAATTGGGAAAAGTTTTCAACCAGCAATAAACGCACCTCGGCTAAGCCTCATTGGTCACGTTATCGCCTCTGCGCAAAGCTGTCGAGAGATGCAAAAGGGAAGGTAATGAGGGGAGAGAGCTACGCACGCGAGCCGGGGTGAGAGAGGGGAAGAGGGAGAGGAGGTTGGTAGTGAGTCATTTGTTGTAAATACGCATCAGACTCTTGGTAAAGGAATGCGGATGGGCATTGTTGAGCTGTCGTTGTAGTGGTATTCATACGCCTTCTGCCACGAAAGAGGGGCCCTTGTGCCATCCACAAGGTTACAAATACAAAGAGTTAAATGATAGTCTTCGATCAGTCGAGCATTGTACATCACATTTCTTCTCCATAACGATTCCCCCCCCCCAGATATTAACAGAGTGTTGAAGTCTGGATCGAGATGTTCCTTACAACCCAAATCCATCCTGATTGCGGAATATGATGCATGTCCTTAAGACTCCCCTCCTCCGGAACTTCTTCAACTCGCTCTCCTACACATGCGAACGGTTCGACTTCACGGGATTGGGAGGTATGTTTCATTCATTTTTTCTTATGTGGACCACTCAAGGCTGTCACAGTACTGGCCACGATCATATCGCAAAATTAACAACATTTAACTTCCAGGCAACTCGAACAACTTTCTCACGAAGAAACACTGCGAGAGCTATTGTGTACTGTGTAAGATTTTACTATTTCAGACTCAGCATGCCTTGATGAAACTCCAGGAGTAGTAAAATACAAAAATTATCTAACTCAAAAGCTTGCATTCAGATTCATCACTTGCTGATTTTACTGAACTGGGTCAAATGCCCACGTCAGTACAGTTTTCACCATGATCATTTCGGGACACCCCGTCTCCAGCCTCAGCTGGAATATACTGCAAACGACGGCTTTCTTTCGAATCCTCTGGCTTCGTTATTGTTTCATAAGAGAAAAAAAATCTGAGACCGACAGGCACGAATCGAAAACATACTGAAGGTGAAATATCAAAGTGTTGTACAATCAATATAGAACGCCATCGAGGGGTATAGCAATAAAAATATACAAAACAGTCGTTTATTATGTTTGTGAAACATACTTTCATCGTGGAAATAAACATTTTCTTTAATTGTGACCGTTTAAACGCAATGACATTGAATAATTATGGAAGCAGTACCTTTATGATTCCTTGAAACGTAAATGCTCTCAAAACTTAAACGAAAAGTGATATGGAAAACTAGCGGAACTACGCTCACTGCGTGAGCTCCGTTCCGCCAGTGCTATGGGGTCCGTCCGGGTAAGAGGTCTCATTCAAGCATAAGGAGTTTGCATTTTGCGGCTCCTTATGCTTGAAGCGATTGTGGCGGTATTGGGTGGCCTACACACTACGCTGAGGTGGATGGGTGGCCTACACACTACGCTAAGCCAGAGGGTGGGTGCTACACTACGCGAAGCTATAAACATATAAAGATGTTCATGGATTGTGGGTGTTAAGGATAAGCTCCAAACGCATCTCGCTGAGACACGAATCGCTTGAGTTAAGTCGGAAATTCAAATTGAATAAAAATTTGCTAAGGTTGGGGGAGCCTACGGCTCCCCAAAACTTAGCTAATTTTTGAAAAGATTTTTGAATCCCTCGTGTTCGATATGGGGTGTGGGGTGAAAATTGAGCCGATTGGACCATTTTGAATTTTTTTGGGTGTATTACGGTAGGTTACTGTAGGATACAGTAGTTGGGAGCCAGCTGAAGAACAGATATGCCTGAGGCATCAGCTCGCTCAATTCTCAAAATTCACGGAGTTACGAATGAAAAGATGGGAAAAGTCGGAAAAATTTC
>JACMIF010005357.1:0-10749 GCA_014805445.1 Diplogasteroides magnus | reverse complement strand
TAGTCCACTATAGTATAGGTGACAGATGCTTGAAATCAGTCTTCGCAGCTTTACAGCACGTGGAAGAAATTCGGACATTACTTTCTTGCCAACCTAATATGTACATTCATTTTTGATCGCCTTGCACATGCATGTCTAGCCCTTCCCCTTTCTTTGCTTTTATATGTTCTTTCAAAAGAGTACGACTCTCGCACGTTTACCAAGGGTTCTTCATTTCTGCCCTTTTATTGTTGAACGTTACCAGAACATAAATCTCTCCAATTATGGATAAACTATCTTTTTTCATACATGATGTCTGCGACGGTATTATTTTGTTAGCGCTCGTTGATAAACATTTGTCCCATATGAATAACGGACTCGCAAAATTCCGTCATTGCAAATATGAGGCAGGTCAGCAGATAACACAGAAAAGAGCGAAAGAGCGGATATAACCGTACCATAGCGACTTTCCGCGACCAAGAGGAAAAAATTCTTTTTTTCTCTGATATATTCGCTCAAAATTATCGAAAAACTCTGAAATGTTTCTTGGTTATACTTGACTGATGACTGATTTTTTCTGAATAGCATGACCCTGTATCTTTCGTGGCCGCTTCCTTATGAATAAAAGAAGGTTTATTGGATATTCAAAACACTGCCATTTTGCCGTGAGGGGTTTTCATTTGGGCTTTTGGGCTTTGGGGGGGGGGAAGCAGCCATTCCATTGGTGTTGCACCGTTAAAAAAGAAGCATGAAAACAAAGGTTTCTAAAATTTTGTTTAATGGAGCCACAAAGGGAGATTGTTTTGCATGCACTTTACGGGATCACTTCACTCAATTCCCATACTCTCTCGTTGTCAGAGTAGACCGCTCTGACGACGAGAAAGTATGGGAATGGAGAGAAGTGATTCCGTAAAGTGCATGCAAAACAATCTCTCTTTGTGGCTCTTTTAAAATTGCATCTCTCATTCGATTCGTTTTTCAGAACTGTTGTCTCTACGTATGATAGACAACCGCCCCGAGGCGATTAGACGGCTTTTCCGATTTAGAAACCTCAATTAATGCCTCAACTCCTGTTGAAAAGTCGTTTTGCTAACATATCCCAAAACTAGTAGACAGACGCTCGCCTTCAGTCTATCTACGAATTTGTTTGATTTTAGTTTGCATAATGCACAGTAAAATCTGGCGACAAATTTTTGTTCATCCTCTCATTCACTCGTCCTCCCCTCAATCCACTCGGTCGACCCACAAGGAGGATGGATGGAGAAACAGGTACAACTCCCCATTTCTACTTACTATAACTGTAATTTTTTTTTGCTAAAAATAACAAAAATATGCATAATTCCAAATTACTAATATATTATATTTATAATTATTGTACTATTCTTACTTATACGAGAATATTTCGTCAGATGACAATTCGTCGTTGCAACTTCTCCGATCGCGCCAGTACTACAACACAAGTTACTGCTCACAAGGGGTATCTGCTATGGTCATTTTGCGTTTCTATATTTGTGCTAACATTGTCTAGCTGGTAGTTTAGTTGAAGCACATAGCGCATAGAAAACGCGTGTGCTTATTGAAGAAACGATTGGGTTGAAAAAATGGACGTTAAAAAACTTTTAAAAAATGTTGGGTCTAAATAGAGATTCATCGAGATCAAATTATAATTCTTTCAGGATTGCTACCATTTTCCATCGATAAGTTGGCGAAGCTCTGTTGGACTCAATTCGATGTATGTTCAAGAATATTGCATGAAGCTCCCCGATAAAACTCGAAGTAGCGTCCCTTCTCCTAATCGTCTCAAAATATTCACCGCCACGTTCCCTAACTATAATCCCCCCCCCACAAAACATGAATAGGCGAAGAAATTCCCAGATAATCCAGGGTGGGCAGGGTAACTAGTGTTTTTACACACGTGGTTTTAGGTCGGCAGCTTTGATATGATCTTTGGCGTGAGGCGGAAGAATCGGCGACAGCCTTGGTTAGCATTTGCAGCCGCGACGCATTCACCTACGCGTCGCGGTCAAAATAAATAAGATCCAACTCCAGGATTTTCATTGTCGAAACAATACTGCCACATGAAACCAAAAAATGCGTCGTTTGGGCTGCACACATCTGCGTTGAAAACAGCGAGCGACAGAGGCTTTATGTATGTAAACGTTATTGGACCTAAAAAAGTGTTTGGAACTCACTGACGCTAATCATCTATAGTTGCTTAAAAGGCGAGATGTACATATTTTCGCATCAAATAGGGTATGAACGCTGAAAAATACGACTACCGTATTCAACGTATTAGCTTGAAGATTAGGATTTCTTAATAAAAAATAGATCTTTCGAGAGTGTGAAAAAAAAGCCAATTTGAGGTTGATGATACGATCACTTGCTACCCTATGCAGTGGATGAAATATTCACGCCGTATCCCTCGATCGTTCACTCAATCCGGCAAATTTCGTGTTCACTGCACATTCTACATCATCGCCGAATACGACTTCCGATCCGAGCAGAGGTTGGACCGCGACGTGTCTACGCATGCGACGCGGTCGATGATGACCTTCAGCAAGCGTCTGGACCTCCCGATGCAGATGGCAGAGGCGAAGGAAAGTCTCGAGGACGTAACGAGCAGTCAAAAACTCGAGATAACCGGATTTCGTAATCCAATCATGAAAAATGATGCTGTTCTGGCATTTTCCAAGGTATGAAAGGTATGAAAATCTCTATATTTGCGATATTTTCATTATTAAAAATTACAAAAAAACCTTTATTTTAGACATACTACGTATGCAAAGCGCTCATCGCACCGTATTCCGATGTTATCCGTTCATGGTTCAACGGGAGTCAAAATGACCCTCATCCCTATATGGTTCGTATTGCCACAGAGCTGGCGCATCTCTGCCGCAACGCGACCGCGACGCGTGAAAATTCGCGTATCTACATCAACGTTAAGATGTGGGGGCGGGGCCCTCTTGAACGGTTTCTCCTTTTCGTTCATCCATTCTCCGCTATGCAAGTCGACTTTGCAAGCTTCGATGATTTGATGCAAATGTCGTCTGCTCTGGAGGCACCTTGGGTATGATTTGTGCATTATTCATCACGGTACCTTAATAAGTGGGATTGATCCACTGAATCGACCGCGTCACGCGAACCGCAACGCGTTTCCGCATCCGTGGTCTGTTGTGCGAGGGAGATTCAAATGAATTGTCTCGGCCTCTTTTAAAAGGTACACTCCGGGGCGCCGAGTATTGCAAACGGACATTAGACACGGTAGCTCCTTTAATTGAATTTTACTCTCATCTTAGTATCGAAATGGAGTAATAGAGAATGCAGTTTACATTCAGAGCTGGTTAGATGGCAAAGAAGAAGCAAAATATAAAAAGCTCAGAATCATCCACTGATCCGACGAGCAAATTGATTACATGGTTCCTTCTCAATAAGACTGATCTCTTTGTATTGTACAAGATCGTGTAATCTTGCCAAAGGATTTACTACTCGTACTGTCTTTTGTTCATGCATTCGTAATGATCATATTAGGTTGAGTCATAAGTCTTGCCACACTTTTGTTTCGTCTTCTGTATTCCCTTATCTATTGATGATGGACCCTATCCATTTTTATCATAGACTCCCCACATAATACTTCACAAGCTGCCATAGTCACCAGCTTCATCCGCAGTAATGAGGCGATGCGCGATTTTTCGAAGTTGGTCGACACGCACTTTTGACCCCTCACTATTTGTGTGCGTCCTAGCTCAGCGAGTAGAGCTACCTCGAAGGTGTCAGTCGGGTGGTGACATCCTATTATTCCCCGTATTACGGTATTCCCTCCCCTGCCCCGTGGTTAATCTATTAGCAGGTACAGACACGCTGTTTGCATAGTACGAGAGGGCGACGAGTGAACGTGCGAACCGGCGATGAGAAGATCAACGACAAGATCATTCTCCCCTATATAAGTCCCCCTCGAAGACTCTCATTCTCATTCTTGTGATAAACCTCGTGCCTCAACCTCGTCTCTGTCCCGGGATCACAAGGGCCACAACTGGCGATCAAGGGATTCGACAACATGGAGTGATCTCTGCCGGCAAAGAACCGTTTCGAAGTACAGTAGAGGATCGTCCACCGTGCACCACACGCAATCCCCAGTACCCCCACGTGAGAGGTCCGGATAAAAGCGTACTGTGACGTTGATCACGGACGGAGGCTGATTTGAGGAAAGGATACGGTACCATGGGAGACGAAAAGCCTGAAGTGAAGGTTCCCAATGGCGTAACTGCCCCGAACCAGGCTGTTATCTATGGCGTGATCCCTAGTAGAGTGGGCGTCTCGTTCAATTGACAATTAATGAGTTCGAAATCACCATATTATCCTCAATCAACGACAGTTGTTGATTGCAATCAACGAATATGCCTGTCTGTACTCTCAACCGCCCGATTGTCTATCATTAGCAAAAGAAAATGACTCACCGATGCATATAGACGGAAAACCTTCCAAAATGTGTCTAGAACCATTGTTTTCGAAACTTTCGTCGAGCGCGGTCCTTCTAATTTATTGCCTGTGCTCATTGGTGAGTCATTTCCCCTAACTCATGATAGACACTCGGGCAGTTGAGAAGACAGACTGATATATTCGTTGATTGCAATCAACGGCTGTCGTTGATTGCGGATAATATTACTCGTTGATTACGAAATTGCTCGAGACGCCCACTCTAATCCTTACCATGGCAAAGTCCCCTGGACCGTACATACCAGGCACAGATTGGAGAATCTGGAAGAAGTGTTTCGATAACTTCCTGAGCCTGAGGAAAGTGACTGAGGAAGATGACAAGAAGCTGCTGTTCCTTCAAGAGAACGGAACTGCGCAGTAGGGAGTGCTCGAGTCATTTCTTCCTGGAAAGGATCTCGAAGCGCACTCGTACCGCGAGCTGACCGATAAGATGAATGAGAGGTACATGCCCAAGGTGCTCTTCCTCTCCGAGAGATTCCATCTCACGAAGATACAGCGGAAGGCAGGCCAGTCACTGTCCGTGTTCCATGCTGAGCTACAGACAGCAGCAAAGACCTGCTCGTTCGACATGGTGGAAGATGTCAGAGATGCGTTCGTCTCCATGGCATTCCTGAGCGGAATCGCCGGAACGGAGATAAGGAGGAAACTCCTGGAAGAACCTGACAGGAAGTCGGACAGACTGCTCGAACAGGCTGAGGCATACGAAAGAGCCAGCCAACAGGGCGTGTTACACCTGTGGAAAGAAAGGGCACCTCGCGAGAAATTGCACCCGCAACGGAGTGGCAAAGGGACATGCGAATCGAATGGACTGGATTGGAGCATCCGGTAGCTGCTCGGAAGAGTCCTTCGATGTGTACCGCATTACTGCCGGTTCTCACTGATCCTCGAAGCAAAGGACGTGGAAGGGTACCACGTTAAAAAACCCGTGGAGGACGACCACGTTAAAAATCACGAGGAAAACGTGGAATGCCACCACGCGCTAAAAAATGGCATGCGTGGGTAGCCACCACGAGGTGAAAAAAGGCACGCGTGGTTAGCCACCACGAGGTGAAAAAAGGCATGCGTGGGTGAGCCACCACGAGCTGAAAAAAGGCATTCGTGGGTCGCCATCACGAGGTGAAAAAAGGCATGCGTGGACGATCACCACGGGGAAAAAAGAAGATCATGGAGGTGGATACGAGTCGCGCCGTATCACCATGTGGAGAAAACCACACAAAAAATCGTGTCTACACAGTGCGGATGAGCCGGAGCACTAGTCGCTCCCGCAGCAGAGAAGGAAGCGCATGAGACCCTTATGAAACACCGATGGCCAACGGTGCAAATATATGAAGTGCCAAATTCTGATCGACTGACGAGTCGGAGACATCCGCACATGCCTTCTGCAGGAGGCATGGTAGACACTGGAAAGTGAATGGATGCGAATAATGCAGACTGGAGCGTCGTTCCATCACAGGAAATTTACTTCCGATGAGCGTAGGAACCCGGCAGGAGCTGGGGAGGTGCTCAGGAAGAATGGAAGTGTGGTACTCACCAGGAAAAGACACTCCCGTCGGTTGACTTCTGAAAGGTCGAGTCCTGATACGGTAGAGTGGTCAGTGAAGGAGTGAGCACCACGGAAGGAAGACCAACAGTTGTCCCAATTGCGTTGGTATGGAGTCTCTTGAACCCTGGTTGATTGGCTTGCCATGAGGGTAGTAAAGAGATTCTACCACAGCAGACGTAGGATTTATCCGAACTCCTGCTTACCAAATTGGAAGAGGGAGACGTAAGCGAAAGCTGAACTTCCTGAGGAAGAGACAAAACGTGCGGCCGAAGTCTATGCGCAATAGATGCCACGGCTGCTTTAGCAGAAAGCCTGTATTCGGAACAGCGTTGTTGCCGAATAGGGGAGGAGGACCTCGAGAAGGATTCCTACCAATCGATTTCCCCTGAGCTCCCAAGTCCCTGCTCAGCATTACCACATGTCAGCAGAAGTTAAGCGTACGCGACGCTTATAGTTAGGGGAGGAGTCGGGTGGTGACATCCTATTATTCCCCGTATTACGGTATTCCCTCCCCTGCCCCGTGGTTAATCTATTAGCAGGTACAGACACGCTGTTTGCATAGTACGAGAGGGCGACGAGTGAACGTGCGAACCGGCGATGAGAAGATCAACGACAAGATCATTCTCCCCCTATATAAGTCCCCCTCGAGGACTCTCATTCTCATTCTTGTGATAAACCTCGTGCCTCAACCTCGTCTCTGTCCCGGGATCACAAGGGCCACATCTGTGTCAACAGACGAAATGTAGCCAACTGAACTTCCGATAAAAACTGATTTTCATCTTGCTCAGTTCGCAATATTCACGGAGTTACAGCGGAAATAGCGAAATTTGTTGCGTCCTTTAATTTGCATTACACCTCTCTGAAACTAAACTAACCATTGCGAACATAACGAAAGCAAGAGTGTCGAAGAAAATGTCCCAATAAGCGAGCCACCCATGCAGCTCGTCGTAAATCATAACAAACACAAAAATTTGCCACATTTCAGCTGAGGATCATGTGCGAAGAGTATTACTGCAGCAGCCTCAAACCTTTTCGAAAGGTTGAAGAACACCACTTGTGCGTTTTATCAGATAGATTATGCTGAAAAAATAATCGATATTGTCCGTAAAAATAATATTTTGTCAACATGTCATGTGTGCATAATTTTAGAAATTGTTTGACTGCTTCGAGCCGCCATCGTCTGCCGTGCCTGCGATATGTAGGAATTTATATAACTTATTTCATTCGAGTGTCAAAATTATCCTTTACCCGAACGGGTGCCACTGGCAATTCAAATAATGCGTACTACGTATTTTATAAACAATTTTAAAACTTAAATATAAAACATATTAAAATATTAAAACTCAAATAATATTGTATGTTAAGATTCATTCAGAAGCTCCTCTCTTGCGTGAAACATTCGAGAATCGCCTCACAGCTCTACAATAACGACAGAGCACGACAAACCTGCACCCAACCACGATAATGTACTGCCGAGCAAGGTTTGAAGTTCTTAACTGTTCTTGCTCAAATTAGATATTTATTAGGAGGGTGTCGCGTGCGAGGCATTTAGTGCATTCGTCATGTCTCTACTCTCAACGGTGCTGTTGCCTCTGCATTTTACAGACAACCGCACCGATGGGAGCAGAGACATGATGAATGCACTAAATGCCTCGCAAGCGACATCCTAATATTTATTAATGATGCGCAAGTGGATTGAATAGTCGAGTCCTCAGTGAATTATTCATTTTCGCTTTTGTCTTTTTTGTTGAATACATTGAAGTACAATAAAATCAACAATTGAGGCGAAACGAACTGAATCACGAGAACGCGAGAAGGAACTTTTTAAGGATGGCACGAGTGACAAAAATATGGATGAAATGATGGATGTTATGGAACAAACCTACGAAAATTATCTCATTATTCGCGAACATTGTCATGAATTCTAACGGAACTATACCGAGTTACGTTCGCCTGGCGACTGCCCTCTTAACTTTTGAGCCCAATTTCGTCCTTTCTCTGACTTCTGCTCTTGATTCCGGATTGTTTCGTGACATATCGGAAGAGTTTACCTGCCATTACTAACTCTAATAAACGAGTACGGTTGTCGCTTACTGTTATGCACAGAAATGGGAATGTTTCGGGAAAACATTTACTCGGAATAATAGGCATCCCCATGAAGTTAATATTTCAAGTACGATTCTAACATCTGATAGAACACTGTCCACTCTCGAAATTACGAACAATTTCGTCAAGTATCTGATCTCTCATGTTGCCGTTGGATATATCTCAACATAGCATCATTGAAGCATAACGAACAATCAACCAAAACAAATTCTATGAACTCTCCACGTCTACCACCCTGAACCTTGGTATCAGGGTCCTTCAAGTATTTGCAGGATGTGTTTGTGAACAAAGTCATGCAAACTTTAAGAGTCAGGTAATTTTGTATCTCAGATCCAAGTACTGTGATTGAGATTGAGACATAGTGACTGACGATCGATATTAGCGTTTCTAAAACGGCCGTAAACTGCACTTCTCAATCTTCTAAACCCCTCGAAGCGGTTTTATATCTCTCGTGAGACAACAACTCCGCGGAGATTAGATGAATACACTTTACCGTCGTTCTTGAAACCCTAAGCGATATCTTTCCCTGTGGGCTCTCCTCTGTTGCGGCACTTGATGAGTACTTTACAACCTTCCTAGCGTCTTTCTTCATTACATCGATAACTTGTTTGAGGATGGACCTTCTCCATGCTCTTCCCACTTCCTTGGCGGTCGACACTTTTGCATTCCTAGACACAAAAAGCTTGAATGTCCTACGCTCAGCATCCAGGTTAGATCATTCTACTCTTTTGTAAGGAAATGCCTCGGCAGATTACGCTACGCAGCGCATGCGTTGATGAGAGTAGACCTTGCCTCACCTTATTCGATTAGCGTGATGGGAATTTTATACTCTATATTCCCACAAACAGGCAGAATTGACAAAGTTTTGTCAATAACCATACAGACTGCAAAAGAAGAAAATACAGTGATTCGAAAAAAATTAATAATTTCTATCACTATTTTTATTCCGTATTTGTTTACTGCTTGCTGTACCTGAACCGCTAAGAGAAGTCTAGCAAACATAATACTTTGGGTAATTCCTTTAGATTCCAACGCGACTTTATTGATCGCTACGATCGACATCTATATGATCGGTCACTGAAACTTCGTTTTGTTCTGGATGAAGAAGGAAGATTTAAAATGTTCAAAAATCAATCTGCAAAGCCATTCCGATACCTGAACGGTGGTGATCTGGGGGCTTGTCCTGATCTCAACATCGATATTCACACATCGGGTCTCGGTGTTTCGATAGAAGAGAACATAAGAGTGCTCAGCAGGGGAGTACGCCAGTTATCAATTGAAGTGTATGGGACCAAATTCTTTGCTGAATTTACCAGACTTCACTCCTTAATTCGCATCGCAACATCACTCAGCGTGTGTCTGGGCGACAAAGGCTCGATGACACACGGACTTGCATCACAGTTCCTTTTTACACCTCGCCAGCTACTTTGTTTGACTGGTGGCGGTTGGGAGGACTTCTTAGATGCCAAATTTTACAAACGTACGTGTTATATTCTGTTTATGTTTTGCACAAAGAAACATTCAGAAGCTTCTTACAAAGTGTTGGAACTTCCGTGCATCCACTGGCAATATTTGTGCTACTTGCCTCAAGGAACGAGTATAAAGCTACATGTTAACCACCACACATATCCCGACTTCTCCGAACTTCGAAAAGCACTTCAGGTATTCCATGACAATTCCATTGTAGGGTTTCTAAACCCGAAATTTTATGCGAGAAAGTTCATTTATTATTCGTCTAATACCCGAGGAGCGGTTGTCTATCACATGAGCAACCTATCCTCGGTGATTAGACGAATGAGAAATGCTCGTATAAATTACGGGTTTAGAAACCTATTGCATTACATAACGAAAAAATTTCAGGATTTACCGTGTAGAAATTCGCAAATCTCAGTGAACTATTTTTGCGGCGGTAATACAAATTTTTCATGGATGGTAAACAAAAGTTAACGGAAGCAATCTCAACTGAGGCAAGCCTACTCTCATGTTTTATTACGGATTTTCATTGTATTTCAGAAGATAGAATGTGCCGAAGTAGAACGTGGGGTCTTCCGAATATCATATACTTTCGACGATCGCAGAGTCTCTGCATATTTAAGACGGTGTGGTCTAAGCGTATATGCTGACTAATCGTGTTGTAATGATTGACGAATGAGGAATTTTTGAAGGACGCATTGACACTTGTTCTTCTGCAATGAAATTGCTATTATATAATCGACGCTCCCAAGATATTGATACTATGACTTTTATTTATAACATTTATATTGCAGAAAAAGTCGCATTTTCAATATCTCTTAAATAAACAATGACAGTTTTTAAAGAATCGTAGTAACCCCTATCAGTATCTGCTACTTGTTGCCACAGCTCAGGCAACTTGTGAATACACTCCTACCTTCCGGTAGCCTGCGAGCAGGGGGTCCCTCGCAATGTGGCCCCCATGCCGGAATTAGGGGTTCTAAAACGGTAATAACGTGCATTTCTCATTTGTCTAATCTCAGCAGAGCTATTGTTTCTATGAGGGATAGACAACGGCTCCGAGTGGATTAGACGAATGAGAAATGCACTTTATTACCGTTTTAGAACCCCTACTCTGTGCTCTTGTGCGGTAGTTTTTTCAAGATTCGTCAGAG
>JACMIF010005356.1:0-10751 GCA_014805445.1 Diplogasteroides magnus | reverse complement strand
ATTCTTCTGGGTCTTCTGCCTTCCTCAGGAATCCGGGTCCGACCGCTTTGACCAGGTCGTCCCTCCATCTCACAACTGGGCGTCCGATATTTCGCTTTGGCCCACGCGGGTGCCACTCCAAGACAGCGCGCGCCCATCGGCCATACTCGAGAGATGCAATGCGAGCTGCCCACCTCCACCTTCTTTCCCCACAGTATCTCACCACGTCCATTTTTTTTTCGGATTTTTTTTTCCGATTCGGATTCGGTACTTTCGGAGGGTATTTACTATCATTTAAAATTAGGAATACAGGGAAAACCTGCTGCGGAACTAGCGAAGCCAATGACAGGCTCGCATAATAAAAGCTGGTCGCTACATGAATTCAACTCGTCACGAGCAATTTTTTAAATTTATTCGTTCGGAAACAGCAGTATGAAGTCAATCAACACAAAATTTTCCGCTATGATAAATAGTGAGTGAGAAACACAAGTGATCCTAGGCGCGATAATTCAACCCCCCCCCCCAAGTATACTGTAGTTACCGTATCCCTTATGTAACTCACCTTCTCCTCGTAGATCTTCTTTCTCGTCAGTCGTGATAATGCAGCCATCTCGAGTAACATAGTCCCTCCACACGCCGTGCACGTGTCCTGAACGGTGATTAGTGTTCAATAGGGAACATATTATGGAATTTACCCTCCCCAATCCCTTCCAAACGGTTGTCTATCGAAATGAGAGACGACCGCTCCGATGGGATTGGAGATGTTAGATTCCCTGTGCAATGGTCACCCAGCAGCCCTGTTCCAGGGAGGGGGACAGGAGGGCCATGGACATTTGCGACATATTGGGGGAAATGGACAGATGCGCTATCATATCGCGGCTCCAGTGTCCATTCCAACTTTATGGAGCAAATGTTAATAGCTCTGTTGTCCTTTACCCCTTCCGATCTGCTTCAAAACATTCGCCCGAACTGAAATCGCGGAACATGAGCAACGAATCGCGACAAGTTCCGCCATTTCCAGAATGGGTGTATGAATAATGACCAATTTGTATTAGAAAGAATAAAAAAGTTATATATGATGTTTATTAGCTTCTTTTGCGGCTGGAATCCAACGCACTTTTGGAACTATAATTCGGAGTCACAAACTCTTCAAACCAATGCCTGAACTTATTCAAACAATCCCACCTTCTGCCTCCGAAGATGCTCCTGCATGCCGTGTCGCAGATTGATCTGAATGATTATCAATTTTACCAGTATTGCTCTTTTGTGTATGTAATTACAAAAGAACGAATACTCGTGCCTTTAATCATCAAGTGCCACTCGAATCTTCCAGGTTACAGATAAAAAAATTTGTTAAACCACTCCATTTTTTCCTCTCTATCAGTTAGTTTTCACCTCTTCCATACGGTATCAGAATTCAAAAACGGCAGTTTACAAGGGTTACCGTAAAAGGTAAAGGTCCTATCAAGTGTAACCGCTGAGGAGGGGAATCTGCTAAGCCAGTTCCTTGGAAGGGATTCGAGACCGGTGCTCCTCAGTCATTTTCTCCGGTTCTATACCATATCCCTTATAATATCTCACCCTGGAAAACGGTAGTCCTGAGGTGGTGTTGAAGGCAGGGAGCAGTCGATCAGCGAGGTCCACCGCCATGTTCAGTAATTGCCTGCAATATTTGTGTTTCACACTGGCAACAAAAGTAGTCAACTGACTTCACGAATTGCTCATCGATCCAGTTTACGCATAATCCCCACCCTGTACACAACCGTCTACGCAGTCAATTCCCGGCTGAGTATCATCCCTCCAAAAGTACTAACTGACCTGTCATTGTACCACTTGAGCCTCTCCGGTTGCTGTCCTCGCAGCAGCTCAGCCATCAGATGGCCTGCAAGACATTCATTACTCATACAATCAGTGGATGTAAGTGGGTAAAAAATTTTCCGTCACAAGATGCCGAATACAACGATATCGCTAGTGCAAGTAGCCCTTTATGATTGCGTTGAAACTCAAAACCCACTTTAGACGGTAAATTTTCCTTTACAAAATCAAACGCGTCTATAGTTGACAGTGACGAGATTACAAGGCTTCATACCTTCCCCCATTAAAATGGAGCATTGAAGAAATTTATTATTAAAAAAATAAACTATCATTCGTCAGACGTCGATTGATTATCAATTCAACTAACGGGATTTGAATACGCTTTGAAACATAAGCAAACCGGGCAAAAACTCGCAATTCGTGGAAATATTTCTAGTGATGTCCAGCATCTAGATCAAAGGGCAACCCTAAATAACCATTTATACTCGCTTAAAATTGATAAATGCACCACCCCACATACTGCTCGACTCACCAGAAATGAGTCCTCCCAGCACTCGAATGTTCGTCTCGAACACCGAAACCACGAGATCCGAGTCGAAGCGAACCTGTAAATATCCGTACTGTCTTGATTCAATAATTCGGAAGAAAAATCGAATTAAACAATAAAAAATATAAATCAAACGGTGCAATTTCGAAATAACTAAATTAAGATTAACAAATATCAATAAAGAAAAAAGAATCTCACAGTCTGTACGAACAGTCCCACTGCCTTATCGAACTCATCGTACGCTCCCACCACGATGAGGGTATCCAGCGTGTCGATCAACGTCAGGGAGAAGCTGCAGAGCCGCGTTTTAGTGAAACCCAGAATACAGTAACCCAACCACAAACTGAGGCGAGCTACCGTAACTCTATTGTAAAGGATAATGGATGATTTGGAACTCTCGTTTTCGAACTGTTCCACAAGAAGACACTAGTGGTAAAATGGTTCCAATCCGTGAAGTTTTATAATGAGAGTTCCAAAACCCAAGTGAGTTGCTGAACCGCTTTTAGTAAAATGTTGACTAGCGTAAACTGAGCACATACTGATTCAAACTACAGTAACCGCATTGCAAACTGATACTTACTTCCCCAGTGAATCGTCCACATCTCCTCTCGACGGTGTCACTCCTCTCACTCTTCCCTTACACGAGAGGGGCATCAACTCATCGGCCAGCCACGCGTACTGCATGTACGATTGGCATCCGTGCATGAACATCTTGTAGACTTGCTGCCTGAACATCAGGGAATTAGGATTACGGTAGCTCCTGGGTGTACGATCATAGATGTGCACACGTTGTAAGCAACTTTTCGCTGCAGGGTGCTCCCAAGATTATTTTCCCAGAATACACTGTAAAAAACGCAAATTTTTCCCAACGCGCAGGGTGCTCCCACTAAAAATTTCTCAAATGCACTACAAAAACGCAAAATTTTGGCCAGGCAGCTCCCCCCAAAATTTGCAGGGTGCTCCCGTAATTTATTACAGCCCAGCGCACCTACGTGTACGATAAGTGCGTTGAATGATCGATCAGTCATTTCAGCGGTGACGATTCTTTTGGTCGCGCCTTCTATGACATAAATGTCGATTTAACAACAGCAACATGTTTGAATCTCTGATAGTGCGCGGAGCACTCAAGGACCAACTGTATTGGATTTATTTTCATATGAATCGAGATAAGGAAAACTATCTATTTATGACGTGATTTCATCTCCATCAAATATGCGTCGTGAAACATATTTCACCCTGGCACCATTGCTCACATTCCCTTCCTAATAAAGATCACTCGTTCAGTCAATAGAACAATCAGCGACACGTGACAGACAGTGAGTGTGCATGTCCCACTCTCGAGATATGCTTCACTAATGAACTTCTTCCTGCTACAAACGGTACTATTGAGAGTGACGGACAAGAACGCCGCGGGAATTTGCGCCATAACGGTGAGAATGCTGCAAACGATGGCGAATCTGTCCATTTCACCATTATGGCGCAAATGCGCTCTTGACCTTCACCAACCATTGATTGTTCCTATTACAATTACACCGTGCAAAAACATCATCGAAATATCAAAACATCCCCCATATTTCAACAAACTGAGAGGGGAAATACCGCCTGGTTCCGTTAATTTCCTGCTAAATCTCGTGGGATGCGCAGCCGATTGACATGAGAAGAATGGTGCCAATAATAGCACCCCCAGGGAAGCTGGCCGTGTTCCAAGTCTTTGCATTTGAACATTACACCGCGCACGTGTAGAATAATCAATGACGACCTCCAAAAGTGCGGGCCGTCAGTGACCTTTTTGATGCACTAATCTATAGGCATACCTGCGCTAAGGTGGGACCGTGGAATGGGGGGGGCATCCTTGAAAATGCGGGGTCCGGCCCAAAATGGGTGGGGGCACCCTTAAATTCGACCCCCTTATTGTTGAAAAAGTGGGAGGTATCCTTGGAAATTGGGAGGTCGGCCCTGAAATGACCCGGGGGCACCCTTAAATACGACCCCCTTTGGGGTCGGTGGAAGTCACTTGCGCAGGTATGTCTATAGGGGATCACACACCTTTGTCTGACAAATTCTCTTACATCTCATGCCTTGTACCCTTTTAATTCCACCTACCCCTTAAGGGTAAGATTACTGTAACTAACCATTGGCAAATGCCAGTGCAGAGACCACGAGGAAGAGCGCTAGTGTGCCCATGAAGCCAGCGTAAGCGTTGGACTCCGTCGCTTTTGTTTCTCTGCAATAGAATATGCATGGTCAATATGCTTCCAAATTGCCGATAAGTTCACCTATACTGATTTTTTTAAAAAACAATAACGTCTCCATGTGATTTGTTGTTGTAAGGCCACTTCAAATGAACAAATTGTTCATTTGATCATCTGTATATTTCAAGCGAGGGAATGATAGAATGTCAGAGGGCTATAGAGTACACGGCCTTGCAAGAGAATGGAGAAAAGAAGGAAATGAATATGTAAAAGACTTGCAGACAAGAGAACGTCAATCTCTCTCCCTTTTCTTCCGTTCAGGGAGCCCACAAAGGACAATTGAGGATACTGTAGGCAATCTCGCCATCGGGGATCAGTGTGGAGAAATTAGACGTGCAAATTTAAACTCAGGTATACATAGACGATAATGCCAACGTATTCTGCCCCTTTTCGGGGAGTTCGACCATACACCAGAAACATAATATTCAAAGCATTTATACCAGCTCTCAATAAATAGATTTCTTTCTCCTCCACAATACAAACTAGATACAATGTAATTGCTCACAGGGGGCCTTCGAAAGATCACCAATCGAATCTCAAAAATAAGCAACAACAAGAAGGTGGATGGAAAACATGAACAACATGGACATTTGCGCCATAATGGTGAAATGGACACATCATAATGGCGCAAATGTCCACGGCGCCTTTGCTTTTCACTCCAAAAAAGCACAATTCTACTATAATACAAGCACGACTCTCACCCATTCAATGCCACCTACATAAGAAAAAATGGCATAAATATTCTTTGTTAAAAGATTGAAATGGTTAGGATGAATGGAAACGGATGACACCCTTATTCTCATTGGAGGGAGGGAAACCCATGAGGCGGTGAATATTGTTTAGTAAAAGCCCCTAAACTCACGATTCTAGCACTGGCCGAATATATTTCACACTTTTTGGCTGACTTGCGGTTTTTCTTGCATTGATTGCTATGTGTGGTTGTGTTAGATATGATTAGGCAGACTAGTGTATGCAGAAGACAGACTGCTACAACTATAGTTGCAACTAGAAACAAGAGAGCAGAGGAGGGGGAGTAGTAGTAGTGGTAGATAACATCTCTTCCTACTTTCAGTAGCTTCAAAAGGAGGAGGAAGCTTCTTTATGTACAACTCTCTGCACAACAAGCATGTTAGTGTCACTATTTTTGGCTGTGGGTTGAGTAGAGGACAGTAGGAGTGGTTCTAAATAGGTAGATTTGTCGTCATTCTTATCCGCAGAGCCGTTGCGTGCCAGGGGTTGGAGAATCGTAATGTGGAGATAAACGACGACAAATTTAACGATTTAGAACCAGTAGAAGGCAGGACATTCAGGACTCAAAATGCACGCCTCACAGAAAAAGGGAAATGACTACGTCTTAACGACTAGCGTGATTAAACTACCTGCAATTACCCCCCAAGAAGAAGCAAAATTGTTTTTGTGGTACCCGCAGGCTGTGGACAAAGCGAGGCAGAATCGAGTACTGTGAAAGATTGTCAAAAGTGAACCGGGATGAAGGAGCCCTGTACAACTTGAAACTAGCGACCACTATTATTAGAGTGGAATATGGGAGTGATGATACATTCGAATCTGGGACAGTTCATGAATCAGGGGATGCTTCATCCCGCCACGGTCATGCAGGGTACGGTATCCTCCTGCAGTGTGCAGCGTATCCGAGTGATGCGGCCCGTGAGACCAGAGAGGCGGTCTGCAAATGTTTTTAAGGTTAATAAATTAATGTATAGTGTGGACCATATACCGTGAAATAGCCGCAATTCATAATAATGAGTTTTACCAACATCGGCATCAGTAGTATCAGAAGAGTTAACCCTAACGCTACATGAGCCTTAGACACCACAATTCATAATAATTGTTATGCATGCATCAGATATGGTAACGGAATCAGAAGATTTTAACCGCATGATATATGAGTTTTCGACATTACATAAAATCACCACCAGTTAGGAATTCATTAGAAAAAGCCCAAAAACTGCACTCTACACTTTGTAATTTGGTCTCACCTGGCAGGACGGGTTGTAGTTTGACCTCCTGCAGCGCCCTCCTCAGTGCATCTGTCGTCTTCTCCGGCTGCACCGACAGTCCCAGCGCCAAGTAGCCGGCGGAGCGGACGAGATTCTCGAACGCGTACCTGTAGCTTGATCTTTGATCTCTGCCCGTGAAATATATGAGTTGCCTCCTATTGCTTGTAATCAGGTAGTGATTCACATTCATATCATTCATACATGTAGCTTGATCCTTGATCTTGCTGCAGGATTACGGTAAGTCAACGGGGTCAAATAACAAACTGACTTCTGGTCTTTGGCCTCGAACTCCGCGATGTCGCCCACGTGGTTGATGTGTCGTTCCACGATCTGAAAATGATGAAATGAGGAATTGTAGTTTGACCCTCTGCTAAATGTAGTTTGATCTCTAGCCAAATCGGCTAACAAAACCATCAAATCCCTTGATTATCATTCCAATGCAATTACGGCTCTACAGTAACCCAAAAGAACGCACTCCCTGATGCTCAATCGGTTCACTGTCCTGCGAGACCGGTCCGAAGCGGAAGCCGAGATAGAGTACGGTAGATGTGAGAGAATCGTCTTCTGCAACAAGCATTCAATATCATACCAGCTTGTGGTAGCAATTTCGCCCATATTCTAGTTACAGTAAACCACATCAAACATATGTCTACAGAAGAGGAGAATTACAAGTGCATACTTCAAACTACTAAGTACAATATACAGTATCCCTCACCAGTAGATGAGTGTCGCTTCGGCTGAACCACACGGGCTACGAGTCCGTCCTCGAATGTGCACCGCTGAAATGTAGGGGCATTATTTAAAATTAGTAACATTTAAAAATTTGGCATTCGTAAACCCCGCTTTATCGTCTAATATCACCAATTGTATGTAGACATAAACCTAGACCCAACGAGATCAGAAACGTATATGAGCCAACCCAAACTTCTTATCTAAGCAGTGAAACATACATCACCATGGAAACAGCTCGGCGAATAAAGACGAAATACCGAGCAAGAATATTCAAGTTTCGATCAGTATTTTCTGGCGCTGAATTTATGGGTGTTTGTTCAAACAATGGTATAAAATTTTTTTAACATGGCATACATTTCCTTTCAACCGTCTAATATTACATAATTTCTATTGATCAAAGGCTTCGGGAGCGTAGCAAATGCAGGTGCTCTCACACTTCTTATCTGCCTAGTGAAACATACCTCAACATTGTTGCCCAATCTGCTGGCAGATGGCGCTCCGCTACTCAGCCACGAGAACATAACGGAATCTACAAAAGAAAAGATAAAACATTTAATTCAATAAAAATGCATGCGAAATATTCTAAAAATAAACAAATAATTCAAATTTTCAGGTAATGCTCCTACTCGTGAAACAAGGTTAACCTATGTTTCACAATGTTCGTAAAAGCAAAACAATCAACAAATTCAAATTCAGGTTCAATTTCAATTTCAAATTCAAATTCAAATTCAAAAAACAAATTCAGGGCACATTAGTCTTCCCGTTAATATTCCGTCATAAACACTCACCCTCATCCAACGGCGTCCTTCCAATGGACACGACGACCGGCTTGCCCGTGCTGATTGCCTGCAATTTGAACTTGAACTTTCCCGCCCAAATTCAAATTTAGAAAGAAAACCTGAATCAGGCGCTTGCCCTCTCTGCTATAGAGGAAGAGCGTGGGCACAAAGACATCCTCGTCCTTTCCCTTAAAATGATTCTTTATAAAATTAAATTAAAATTAAATACAAACCTTCTCGCCCGACATGGAAAACGGTGCCGAGAGCATCCACGCAGAGTCCGGCAAATGATCTGCAACATTTGGAATACTTACTTACGGTACTAATGCTAAGCTTAGCTTTACGGTACATTTAGTTTAGGGTTACGGCATTTATGATAGGCTAAAGGTTACGGTAAAGACAAGAGCGCAGTGGGCAAACACTTGCGCCATAATAGTGAAATACACTCAATGGCTAGCTTCATCAGTATGGCGCAAATGCCATCAACCCAATTAATTTTTTTACCAATTGTGCAACTTCCAACTCGCTGACTACCGTACTCCCAGTCTTACCTCCCATGAGAGGGGTCACTAGAGTATTTGAATGAACCAGGGGTTCAAAAACGGTAAATTTGTCGTTATTCTTCTCCACCGCGCGGTCATCTATCATGGAGTGAGACAACAGCGCTGCGGAGACGAATGACGATAAATTTACTGTTTCGAACCCCTAGAATGGACCCCCGTTCCACTCACCTATCACAATGACTCCCACGGCGCCTGCTTCCTGAGCGCGTCTCGCCTTCTCAACAAAGAGACAGTCCGATCGTTCCACCACCACGATGCGACCACGGTACTGTAAGAGGGAAGGGTATTACCGTAATCCAAAAAGCCTAGATGTTTCGCAGGATGTGCTACATCTATCTATGTATGTAAGCAGTCTTCAATGATTAGCAAAACCAAATTCTCGCCGCCAGTAGATGTTTCATGGTGCATCTATGTTTCAGATTTAGTATATTCGTTAAAAAAATTCTCGGCAAGACAATAGGAGAGTGATTCATTAGAAACAACAAACCTTCTCGGGATTCTCCAACTCAGCACACGCTCTGATGGGTTCCGCCAGCACTGCCTGAGCGATCACCTGCAAATCAATACCGTAACCTCTTCTACCGTACTCAACATATCCGCTACCGTAACCTTCTCATATCGCATCATTTCCATTCAGGGTAAACAACACACAGTGACCAAACTGCTCTTGAATGAAATTATAGTAACCGAAAAAGCTAGCGTACCCTCTCCGGGCTCACGGTACATCACAAAACTACAGTAATCCTTCCAAAAGTAACCGTACCCTCTCCGGCAGGGTGGATCCAAACTGTGCGATGGAAGCGTAGAGTCTGGGTGCTCCCAGGTGTGGAGGAGACATCAATTGGACGATAATGGGTTCCGGGTGAATTGGTGAGTCTGTGAGGCCTGAAAAGGGGAGGATTGCACAGATGAACAATTCTGCACTGACACATTCGAAGATGTTATACAATAGTCTAGTTGTGAAGTGAATGTTAACAGTGTTACTCTAAAAGGTCGCTTGTTTTTTCAACGCAAATAACGATCAAAAACAGGTAATTCGCACGTGTCAGCGAGTGTTGCTTTTCTCCATTAAAACACTAGGGAACGGAATCCAAGCAGAAGTGCACATTTCTGTCGTCTTATTCCCTCGGAGCGGTTGTCTCTCTAATGTGATGGTCAACCGCTCCGAGGGAATTAAACGACATAAAAATGCTCTTCTGCTTGCTTTCCGTGCATTATAAAACACATGATATTTCAGAAACATTGGTGATGGAAAAATGGTAAAACGTACTCTCAATCTTCTTCGACAGTTCCACCATCTCCGACATGAACTGGATGCCCAATTTCGCGTGCTCCACAGACTTGGCCTGCAATGATACAATTTACCATTTATCCGTATCAGAGCATACGCTCTGGGGGTAGAGGGCAATCTTCGATTGATAATAAACAGTCTCTGTCTGTAATAAGAATTCGAAATTAACAATGGTTATTGAGATGTTATCATAACTTCAAGCTGTTTCGGGAATATAACCACAACCCCATGCACAAATCCTCCTTGCATGCGAGACCAAACGAAAATTGGCTGTGAGAAAGAGGTTGGGTATACGGTAATTCAGAGATCAAAGATCAGATATTACAACGGAATAATCCAGAAAAATCACAATAGACCTCGTTTATCTCAGTCACTGAGTGTGAAGGCGAAATCGGGCAATGATGAAACTAATAAACATTTTCAATTGTCTCTGCTACAAATGATCCACTTTGTAGGCTACTATGAGGTGGAAAAGGGGTCGACAACACAGTTTTTTTGTCCACAAAAAGCTAAATATTGTACCACTACGAGTCTCGATCTACGAGTCCTTGGACTATATTTACAAGTTATATATATATATGCTCTTACAAATCGTTGCATAAAATATTTAGGTGTAAATCATCAATGGATCGAGAAGGGCGATATAACAAGATCAATATCGACATAGATTAGCAGAGACCGGTCAGGTGATTATCTCTTCCTTGGAAGGGATAGAAGACAAGTTTTCAAGTGAATTTGACGCAACCAGACTGAATAGAGAAGGCAACAGTATAAA
>JACMIF010005355.1:0-10753 GCA_014805445.1 Diplogasteroides magnus | reverse complement strand
CGGATTTTTCACCTATTTTCGACGAATTTTCGGTTTTATTTCATGCCCTGAGGCAACGAAATTTTTTCATGTCAAACGGACCTCATATTCGTGATCTACTGGGTCGATTTACCCTAAAACCAAGTTTTCAGCCAATTCGGAGACCTAAACATGAGAAACTGTGCAAAAGAATTGGCCTGGAGGTCCACTCTTACAGAATATGTCTCATAATGCTGCTTGCACTTGAAACGAGGTCAAATATGATTGTAACGGTAATCAGCACAGAGTATGATCTAAAACATAGGTTATATATTGGCGAATGGGGCGAAGTTACTTCAACGAAGCAGGAGAACGTAATACTACGGCTGTTAGGAGGAAGAGATTAGCAATTATAGAGAAACTGTCCACGGTTGAGAAGGATATTATTGAAGCGAGATCATGTGCCGACATCATTGGCACATGGAGACCTCAAACAATAAAGAAGTTGTATCCGTGTTTTTACCTACGTATGTACAAAAATTGTCTTCTTCTTGACAACGTTGGGATTGTTATTCAAACCATCACGGGTAATTCTTCTTGGATCTTATACAAATGACAATCGCCAACAAGTAAAGTTCATATTGTAAAAGGAGGACTTATACTAACACTAGCACCACTCACATGTACTTACACCAAATTCAGAGTACAGTAATATACTTATGCGCTGCAAGTGTAGGACCTCTTTTCATTCGTTTTATAATAGATATAATAATAATTAATTGTAGTTTTTAGAGGCAATTTGTAACTCGAAAAATAATCCTCTGAGGCCTGTCTATTAGGAGTTGAAGGGAACCGCTAAGAGTTTGATTAAAGTCGCCTGCACATGTCACCCACTGTGCATTGATAAATGACATTCTTATTATTTCACAACATTGATGTGGTAGTACTTCTCATCAGTATGTGTTAAAGAAGCCGTAAACCGAGTTGTCCCATCGTACTAGACGACTACTTTCAAAATTGCATAGAAAATTTCAAAATGCAGCTATCGTTTCTAACTCAAAATATTTGCATGTGACGAGACGTCACGCGAGTCATTTTTTCGAATTCCCACGCGGTCGGTTTCAGGGAAGCTCCAGGGAAGCGCGGGAATTCAACTTTGAATTTCAATAGCGCGGCGAGGAAAAACTTTTGAGAGGTGAAAAATTGGGATCATACATAATCGAATGTGCTCTACAACACTGCGCTTCCAGAATAGTTGACCCAGAATCTCCCCTGGCGGCTTCTTTAATTAATGACTGTACGACTACTTTCAGTTTTCATTTTCATGAATTGCTTCCAACAGGACAGTTACTTATCTCGACGAAACAACAAACTTTACTGCTCGTAGCAATTCATAAAAATTAAAACTGAAAGTGTTATGGCTTGTTGTGCGTAAGTATCTGTGTGCAAATGGTTTCATCCCTAGGACGTGTGTCGGAGAATGGTATCAGTCTTGATAGATCTCGCACTCTTCATCTCACCAATATCCCACAATTGCTGGATACGTCCCTTAGATGGGGTGAGACTTATTCCCAATCTAATCAATGACCTTGGTGACCTGCTCACAGTTCTCAATCAAATCAGTTCATTGACTATTCCTCGCGGACTCGCCGTGGCACTCTAATCATTCCTCATTCCCTACATTGTCTACTTGGTTCATTGTCTCTCCATACGTTCTCGTTGACTACTTTTATGTCTCCGTTGATTTTTTTAGGTCACCTTGCGTTCCTACCTAATAATAAGGAAAAACTACCCTGTGAAAACATAAAATCGTGCGAGCAACTAGTTATATTTAATGAATTAAACTTGCTCCCAGATTCAGATCTGAAATGGACTTCTCCGAGTTGGATGTTGATGGTTCGAAGAGGAATGGAGACCTTTTCAAGCATGAGATGAGTCACAACAAGAGCAAGATCGAACAAGACGTGGAGGCTGCCATTAAGAAGCAAAAGGAGGTGGAAGACCGAGGAAAATACTGTGACAGAGTGGTATGAGTTTGTCTTGTTTATGTAAACAAGTTGAAATATCGAATACAAACACTTCATCTCTCGAGTTTGCGTGCTATTCTGTCCTTTCACTGAAAATCAGCCGTAATTTTGAATAGATCTCAAGTGCAATAGATCAAGGAATCTTCGTGTGCTCTTTCAATGATCATCTCTATCTGTCTGCACTTGGCTTGATTGTTCATACTCACGTCCTCATTTCAGTGGCTCTCCTTCCCATTCTTCATATTCGGCATGATTGTCTTCATTGCATCAATATGGTTCATGATTCACTTCTTCGGCAAGCTGTAGCCCTCATCAACTAATGTTATCCATGTTATTGATTTGATAAAGCTTCAAAACGAAATTCAACGATTGTATGCCATACAAAGAATATGCATGGGTTATGGTCTCTTATCTTTTCTGACTCAATTACCCTACAGCATCGCCTATTCGCTCTTCATCACTTTGTCTTTCATATAATTGGCTCCATACACAGACACCTTTCCAATTCACTGCGTGAAATGCACAACATCATCGTTGTTATTCGATGCATCGTGTATCTCACATGAAATTATAACCGAAACACAGTGAACGTATAAGTTGGGACTTTTTTTAAACGAAGAGTTGTTTTTTATTGCGAAAGTTGCATAGCATTGCATGCAAGGACGACGAGAAGGTAACCAGTCAGACTAAGAATGGTTGAGACCCTCAATGAGTTATGGTACTTTTGACAGTAACATCCGCACTTACAGGAATCCCCCAGTCTGTCGAGAAAGTGGATGAAACTCGACCCTCCGCCTCCAAATAGTCATCTCATTTTGTGTTAGGAAAGGAAAGGAATAAAATACATATTGAATAAAGAGCCTCAGTTCTGGGAATTCGGGTCTTTTCAATTGTATATTATAAATTTCGAATATTTTACATGAATACTGTTTGCCTACGTACGTGTATCTGGACGTTCATTTTTAGAATTTTTGCTTTATCGCTTCGTCCTCGCTTCTTTTCCTCCCTGGATATTTAATATCGTCTTATTCAAATCAATACAGTTTAATAGCATTTTCACGTACCGTATCCAGAAGAGTCTCTTGACACAGACCGTACAGGCATTGCCCGCGAGATCAGGTCATGAGGAATGCATAATAGTGTCAAGAACGTAAGAAGGCGGGAAAATCATCGGTCGTTCATTTGCTTTCCATGTTATACACTTTCAATAGGCTATTGCATCTATCTTTATCATGTTTTGTATTCATTATCGTAGATGACGAGCACATGCATTGTTTGATGTAACCGTTTTCAGGTTCATACATCATGAGTCTTTTCGTATTTCGTACGCTCATCGACCCTCGTGATCGTTGTTGGGAGTGTATGGAAAAGAGAGCAGAGAAGGAAAAGTGGTCTGCGGTCAAACGAGCTGGGGTGAGGATTAAACACAACTGAGCCATAACTATTTGCGCAATTGATTGGTTTTAGACGAGCTATGAATAATCGTGTGTGCATCTCACTATTATAACGAAAAAATGTCCACGAATTAGTTATATTCAGACAAAAAATGCCTTTGTAGATCGCCACGCTCGCGCTGTTCCTCATAATTGGTTACGGTCTGTGCTTCGGATCTCGGGCGAGGAAGAACTATAACCAGGAGAAAGGACAGCACATCTACGCCATAGAATGGCATGCCATTGTTGTTCTTGTCTTCGGATTCATCCCCATTGCCTTCTCTTTGATCCTCTTTCCCATTCTTCGTTTCCTTGAATCCCGATACTCGTTGACAATTGCCAGTCCAATACTAAGGATGCGTTGTTGTGAGTGTGATGGAGACGCCTTTGACTGTCCACAGAGGCAATTCATGAAGGATGTGAGTTTATCGAATATGTAAGCAAATGAAGATGACAATTTATTTGGGAAAATACGGCACATTTGCATTCCCGTTCACTCTAAAATGCACATCTTCAGGGCGCTAACTGGCTGTGTGCCCTTATCCTCTCCACCTTCATCGAGGTCCTTCTCCTCACTTACATCGTGGCCACTCCTCTCCTACGTGTAATCATGAACAGTCAGCAGGAACTGTTCAATGGACAGTTCATTCTTTCCACTGTCATGATTCCCGTATTCATCGTCTTCACCCTGCTGTACATTGCTCTTTGTGTCAAGATCGCCCACAAGTCATCCTGGTGCAAGGCCATAAGGAATGTCCCCAGCAGATATGATTCCATGCGGGAAGTATAACTGTAACAAACTATTCGGAATTACAACATAATTTTTTGTATTGTCAAACGGGCGTTTATTCTTTTTTTCCACTATTGAACTCACTCTCAACCTCATTTCTGTTCGGCTTCATGTAATGCGACGATAAATTTGAACCCGGTTATTTATAATTATTCTCATTATTTTAAAAAGTTTTTCCTAACAACGAAAGTACTGAGTAAAGCCCCTTGGCCACTCTCATCCTCAATGCTCAATCATGTGCTTCTTCTCAGTTTCTCATTTCTGCCATCTGAAACCAATCTGCTCTCATAAAGTGCACAATATCCACGCCACGATGAAACTCAATACCTTTCCAATGTGCCAATCTTCTTGAAACCTTCGACCAGCAGTGTTGGCCACACTGACAGCTTTTCTCTTCCTTCAATCTACCCTTGCTTGACCATTGACCCTAATTATACGCCCACAACACGAAGATGATATGTCCATGGACCATATTTTCCGTTAAAATTTCCCGTCTGTCGTCTCTTCTTAGCACCATTTACTCTCATCTACGAGAGGCTGGAGAAGCGCGGGAAGAAAGGAGACAGACAGAGAAATCTGAAAAACGAGAGTTTCCTTTGACCAACAATCGGCAACATAGGTACGTGTCTCACGATATGATTTTTTTGTATCGAAGTTGTTGTAATAACTGACTTTTCTCCTTTAGAAATTTGCACGCTTTGGATGTAATCTGTCAAAAATACCACATCAGGGCTTTCTTTCTTACAAAGAAGCAGAAATAGAGTGAATATCTTTTCTTTATTCGGTCGCCTTTCGGGATTCAACAAATCTCTGGCTGTGATGGCGTCCTCGCTCTTTTCCCTCTCCTTCCGTCCATCCAAATATTCCACCCATAAATCCGCCTCGATGCCTTTCACGTGGAAAAACAGCGATAGAGCGAGACATTGGGTTAAAAGTGGCCCCAAGGGAGTTCATTGGAGATACTTTTGAGGCTTTCCAACATTCGTACTTTTCTCAATGATTTATTCTCTTCACATATTTGTCCGATGCCACATTGAAGCCAACTAAAAATGTATCCATTGAAATTGTTACTGGACTAGGGGATCTGAAACTGTTATAAAGCACAGTTCAAGTATAAGTTCGGTCTAATTTTAGTTTGATTGTTTTCAATTCTTTTCTCAAAAAAAACCGATCTTGAAATTCATTAACGAATAAAGTGGAACGGGGCTGAATCTAATTGCTTTGTTTTCGGGTAGCCCACTTGCTAACTTCAAAGTATTGCTGGATTTGTAACTGTTGTGTGCTGTCTATAGCATTTCATCCTTCTTCATATCTACCACTCATTAAGTGGCTTCTTTTTGTGAAATTTCCTCTCATTTGACTCTCATTCAAATGAACACGATCCTCTTTAATTAAAATGAGAACGCATGAGTCCCATGCATCGGCCATTCTTTTCTCATTATCTTCACGTACCCAAGAAGATATTTTCTTACCAATATATCATGTTAGAGACAACTGCCCAAGCAGAACGTGTGGGTGCAAAATGAATAGATTAATTTCAACTCTGTTTTTGAAAACTTCCACTCAATTATATATCGAAGTTCTTTCTCGACGTTCCGAAGTTCCGAGCGATTGAAGGGGGACGGAAAGGGGTCATTTCGTGATTCCTCCACCTCCCCCCTCATCCTTTCCGGGCGATTATAATTATGAATTATCATAATTCATGTGCGTTTGTTCAACATTTTTCATCTCTTGGGTTGTTGTCAACGGCATTCTTTATGTATCGTGTCATACCACACAAATACTTCCTCTTGAATCCGGAACTGGAATCTCTTTGCATGTGAGTTTATTGCCAGGGGAATCCGGGAAGAGGGATGTTTTGGCAATAGCGGAACTTTTTTCTTCTTCAGTTCGTCAGTCATGCGATATTGTCTCTTGATTTTTGTAACTGCTGAAAGACAACAGCTCCTCATATCTTCCAGTCCTATGCTCTCAAATGGCTTTCTGGCTAAATGTCGGTAGCACGGATAGGTTTCGCCTGCATTTATGGATTTCATTACAGTACTGTTGCGTTTTCAGTGCTTTGACCCCGATATAGAATAAAACGTTATTCCTATTATTTGTTTCAGAGCGGAATGTGCATGCATTTATTTGATTTAAATGAATTCGTGATATTTTTGCTGCGCTGCTTCATTGAAACTCAACGAACTTGCTTTTCAAAAAGATCAATTCCAGACAGAAATGTGCATCACCATCCTCCGTCGTCTCGTCGAGGAGCGTGTACTGTGCATGGAATGCCAACTGCAAAGGGCTGCCACGCAGAAATGCTCTGTGCTCAAACGAGTTGTTGTGGGTTGATAATTCCTTCATTAGTTTATGCATACCAACCGGACTGTTCCTCTTGTGAATATAGTCTGGATATGCTTCAACTGCGAGAGTATAGATCAGAGAAACGATGAAATAACATGCAAAAATAAACGAGACAGTCTTTAGAAAACTTGAATGCACAGCCTACTTGATATACAGTGCTACGGCAAAACCTAAAAAAATTTCCATAGCTGTTGAGTAGATCTCAAGTAATCTTGCTGAATTCGATTCAATTTTTTGAGGGAATAGCTTCGAATGGGTAGTATAGTGCTACTAGCTGGAATCTTGGATATCATGTGTATATAACACATATCCTTCAGATCATCTACTTCCTCCTCATCTCCCTCTGTGCCTATATCTATTGCTTCAACAAACGCTACAAAGCGGACAAAGCTTCAGTCTCAGTGACGGAGTTTCACCTCTTCGTCTGCATCATCTACTTGGTCAGTATTTCAAATCTTTAGTTGTCGTGACATTTACACAAAGTTACTGATACAGACAGAGGCGCTGTCAGCGATGTCAGCGCAATGGTGCTAGTGTCCATTAATCCGAATTGATGATAATGCAGGCGTTCCCAATTCTCGTCGTCCTTATGGGAATTCCCCTTCTTAAGTGGTTGCATGCAAAAATCTCCATTGGAAGACTGGCCAATGAGGTCAGTGCATATCTCCTACATACTAGGACTTCTATTATAAATTATTTCTGAAATATAATAAAAAATCTGCCAATACTACTACCTACATAGTTGTCACAACGACTGTCAACATCTACTCGAATGAAACCTTGAAAAACCGCCCAAGCGCCTGTCTTCATAGTGAAATATATTGTCTTGAATCATAGTGTTTTAGCTTTGGATTGTACTATGAGAATGACAAGTAAGTGAATTGAAATGCTATGATGATCAATTGTCAGGGTCTTCTCAAGTACCACGAACACGAGTATGGTCCCCTTAGTGGAAGAATGAAGGTTGCCACATGCACTCAATGCAAGATGGACACACCCGAACTGGAACCGATGATGTGCAATGTAAGGGACTCCCTTTATTCTCATAGTCTTGAATGACTCCCATCAACGGAGACAGGAGTCGGCCTTGAAGAAACGAACTAGAAAATTAGATCTTGGTATTTCATTTGGTTGAAAAACTGCTCTTATGTAATCCGGATTTTTCCTGATCATTCATGTTAGTGAAATAAAAATTTTCCATATAACTTTCAATGTGACATCAAAAAGTCAAATAATTATGCACTTGCATCCAAATTCTAACGAATATTTTTTCAGAGTGAGAACTGGTACACGATCCTTCTGATGTTCACCGTCCTCTTCCTCACAGTCGTTCCCTATGTCATCGTGATTGAGATTCTGCGTTGTCTTCTGAATCTTGATGAGGTCTTCGAAGGAGAAAAGACCGTCACTCCATTCATTCACAAACTCTTAGTTGTAGCCTTAGCCATGTACGTCATGGTTGCGTTCATCATTTTCCTCCAGTCTGAGTGGTTTGAAAGATTGAAGAAAAGGCCTTTGCAACAGTTGAAATCGTGTTGCTTTAAACCAGCCGAGAGACAGGGATCGGTTACGCTGTATTATTGAGTGGATTGTTGTATGTTTTTGTTGTGTATTAAATGTTCTGTTCACACAGATAAGCTTTTAATTGTCTTCGAGGTAAAATGAGTCCTGTACAGTGTATAAAATAAATAAATTCATTATCATTATTCCAGTATCACTAGTCCAAAACGAATGAGGGACAACATTGATTGATTACTTGAGTCGAAGTACGATCGATACACCGGCAGATCCCGCTGTGTTCTTACTTCGAGTAGAGGAAACTTTTGGCTGTGGCTTTCCTCGACAAGGGAAGAGAAGAACTTTCCTGCAATACTAGGCACTGACTGATGTCGAATAGGGTAAAAGTCAAGTGCGTCAAGGACATTTACATCGCGATAATGAAACGGACAGATGTGAAATCGAATGAGCAAGCAAATTTAGTCGCCTTGTTTGTCTCTTTTGTTCCAAAACTTGATATACCTGTAATCCTCTGTGAACAATAAAATGATGAGAGCATTCAACGCTGGGAATGTATACACAAGAAGAGCCTTGATTATGCAGACAGACAGTGGCAAGGCGTTCCTGAACGGAATTAAGAGTTACCACGTTACGACAAGTTGTATCTTTGCTGAGGTTCTCAAAGGGATTGTTTCAGGAATACGATACCCGATGACAACGGAGACTGCATCCACTAGTGGTGGAAGGTAGAGAAAGACGATGGGAGTAGCCGCCTGCAAGGATTTGAAACGTCTTACAGTATTACAGTAATTCGCCAACAATGGCAGTGTGCATACAGTGTACCGTCAGTGGATTTTGTTGGCTACTATAGCTACAGTAGTTACGATAATAAATTTCATAGTAAATCTAAGCAACTCGAGGTATGAATCAGACCTGCCAGATCAACATTCTGAAGGTGCTTCGTTGTCTCGCCCTCAGCCTGCGCGATTGCGTACTACGAACGACGACAGTATCTGTGTTACGATAAGTTCAGTAGGTCCACTAAGATAAGACAAATCACATATCCTCCTGCCGGTGAAGATTATAAGCACCACGAGGCACAATACGACTATTTGTAAAAAGGAAGAGGCAGCAAATGTCAGCAGATTTCGGGATGGAGCATTTTGGTCCTGAGTAGAAAAGATTACGGTTATTAGCAGTTGTCAATATCAATTAAGACTGAAGTAACCTAAAAATTTACACCTTCGTGTTAATGCCTTGAAAATAGATGTAGGTGAAATCAAGCCCATAGAAGGCCGAGAGTCGGGTGTTCTGAAGAGAATTCTGGGTTACTGTAATTGATTGTGTATGGCGTGACTTATATTCTGCAGTGCATTTTAGTAACACACTCAACATCAAAGCCCCTATACACGGAATTCCTTACACTACAGTACGCTTTTCGTTTCCATCGATATTTCGCTACCGTAATTTTCCCTCAACTCACTACAATTTCCCTGAGTGCATCATAGGGGGCTGCTGCGAAATCAATGACGAGTCCATAGGATGAGACGAGGAGGAACAATGCCAAGAGAATTAGTGACATGGTCAAGGGTCCAGATGACATGAGACGTTTCAAACGCTTCGAACTGAAAGTTGCAGAGGTTAGCAACAGTTAGAAAAAGTTATGCATTGCACTGAAAAAAACGGGGGATACTGGTAAACGCAGTATGATTCGGTTGGGTTCACGTACTCGCAAATGAATGTGTATCTGTACAGGAAAGTGGCGGCGACAAGGAATGCAGTTGATAGTTGTGATGAGTGGAAGATGATAAGGGCAGGACGGACCAATGGTGCACAGGTTACTGTAACGTTGTGTGTGGTTTGGGAAACGTCGACAAGTATGTTCTCTGTATATTTAAACTATCCCAGTCCTCGAACTTAACAATGATCGCTTGCCTCTGCACACAGAAAAATAGCTGCAACTTTTTTCTGTTATAACTGCAAAATCCGCTCTTGCAGTTTAAAACTGCAACTGGGATGCAGTTATAACTGCATCCTAGTTGCAGTTTCAATTGCAGTTATAACTGCAAGAGCGGTTTTTGCAGTTATAACTGCAAAAAATTGCAGTTATTTTTCTCTGTGTGAGAGCGAGCACTTAGGATAAGAACGGCGCCACAATGGTAATTTGGACAGATAGTTCACCCTGTTTTCACGCTACAGGCCACAATTTCAGCATGGTCTACTTCGCAAATATTCATGGCGCTCACAAATAGTCAAGTTTTGTCTATCATGACTGCGCAAATTTCAGTGGTGTACACTTTTTGCAACAGACTCAACCCACCCGATGATGACTGGGCGCAGTGACCGACAGGAATGAGAAGAGTGAGACCATCACCCGATGAATGCCACAGCTGCAATTCTAGTAATCAATGTTCCCTTTCAGATACGTTATTTTTTCAACTCAAGCTAAAATCGACCTTTTCGGAACCGGGTGGAAAACTTTCGAATTAAATTCTGATTTTTTTACTGAAAGTAGGTATGGGCACCCCAATCAACGTCTTGTAGTGATTCGGTCTGAAAAAATTTCGCAATCGATTTAAAAATGAATTTCGTCATAAAGTTTGATCAATCATAACTCGCTTCAAACTCATCGTAGAGGGCTGGAAAAGAGCTCATTCTGCAGCAAATTTTATTCTTATCATTTTACTTTCCCTAGTCCT
>JACMIF010005354.1:0-10755 GCA_014805445.1 Diplogasteroides magnus | reverse complement strand
GCCAACAACTATGCACTACACAATTACTGTCTAGCGTTTACTGGGATTTTTTTGCATCGGGATAACAAAAGTGGTCAAGACTTTCTCCCCAACCTAATATTTGCAGCGGGCTCAACCGCTTATCCGCTCTGTTGTCGATCCTTTGCAATGCTCGCATTAAATCTCAACAATATTGGGATTACATTCACTGTGTTTATCCACTTTAACCACCTATCGTCCTCTTTTGAGTGATCGACCCCTTTTTGCATAGAGAAAACCTCTCATGAGAGATTAATAATTGTGAATCAGTGGAATTTCAATTGTATTCATTCCCCCAGTGTCTTTACTTCTAACTCACGCTGCCGAGGGAGATCACTCAACAGAGGGAGTTGACAGTGAATGAGTGGGGATCTCGCAAGGCTTTCGCTTTCAATACGCGCGCACTCAAAAAGCGCTGTGGTACACACGCAATACAGTTGTTGTCTCATTTCACACTTGGATGATCGAGAGTGTTTTCTCTTGTGCGAGATGTGTTTCTGGATTAGAACTATCCTGTATATAGTGAGTTCCATCTCATTCTCACTGTCCGATTGTTCTCACGACCAAACACAGTGTAACGAATAGTCTCATGCATCCTCTCATTATTTGTTTTTCAGCGCCTCTAAAACGATCGCATCTCTCGCACTTTCAGGAGAGATGGGGCTATATTCCTGGAACGCGCTGCTCTTTTTAGCCGTCTTTTTCACCGAATGAAGCTACACTTAACAACCAGGACTAGTTATGTTTCATCTTCTAGCTAAGTACGAGATTGTCGCGCGTTTGGACAATCAGTAGAACAAATCTTTACACATTTCACGATACGCAGTTAACTGTGAATTATGAATACATAATTTTAAGCATTTCACGGATCAAGGTAATCCTAGCCTTATGTCTCCTTAGCCTCTTAATCGCACAGTAGAACCACTGTAAATACCTGCATCCATAGTATGGTTGGCAGTTTTACTATTTTTTGGCATATGTTTCAATGTGACTATATCACGTCAGATGAGCGTCTTTTACCGTCACGTCGGTAAAAGACGCTCATCTTTCGTCAACTTCGTCAATTTAGATAATACGGCCCTTAAGACGCAATATCATCACTTCTAGTATTGATTTTTGGTTTCGCCGTGAAATTCTACATAGGAAAAGATGTTAATTTTATTTCAAAATCTTTTACTGATTTTGAATTCGGTTTTGAGAATCGGAATGTAGGAGAGTGTTTGTGGTTTTTGCTTGATTTTGACCTTCAATCTGAATTCTAAATCAGAAAAAGATTTTGAAATAAAATTAACATCGTTTCCTATGTAGAACTTCACGGCGAAACCAAAAATCAATACTAGGAGCGATGATATTGCGTCCTAAGGGCCGTATTTTCTAAATTGACGAAGTTGACGAAAGATGAGCGTCTTTTACCGACTTGACGGTATTTGAAACATTGTGAAACATAACCCATAAAGTAGTCTTTCTACCAACCGTAATCCATATCTATCCCTTTCCCACATCATATTCTTTCTCCTCTTCCCAACTTCCTCCTTTTCCTTCCGGTTTCATTCTTTCAATGGCTTCATAATTGGAGAGTCCATTCCATGAGAAGGACACTTTTTGTTTCGAATAGGAGGCAGTTTGGAATGATCCTTCCATGGTGCGCTGTAGTCTCTCACATACTAGCACCCTGAAACATAACTTCAGAATTGCCATTCGGTAGTTTAGAGGTGCTTCGGAGACGTTTGTTTCTTATGATTACATCGATATCTTGACTATGTCTTTTGGAAAAAATCCATTCGCATCTTTCATTAGCCTATGCGGAAGCGATTGAAACCATCACATTTTCGCACCAGACTCTTTCATTAATTCTCTTTCAATTCTCATTCACATTCTATCGGCGGCCTTTTTAACCGTCTGTCGTTTCTTCTTCCTTCCGATCATAAACTTATGTATTCTTCTCCCATTTCTGAACGGAATTGGAGCTAATCTTTTAGGCAGAATCTCACAATGAAATTTCCCTTCATCTGCGATTCTTATTCGGGTCAAGTCCGCCATGGCCATTTACGCTGTAATGATGAAGTGGACAGATTAGGCATCGTTTCCCTCATTATCTTGGCGTAACTGAGCATTTCACCATTATGGCGCACCTGTCTTTCATCCTCTTATTCGTTCAGTCTTTCAGCATTGGATATAGATAAATTATGTATTCTGAGAGAATCGATCAAATAAAGTCTGCGGGTAGATAATCACTTGATGAAACATACATAAACGGTTCTCATTCTGCGTGCAAAATTTGAATGACCGATAAATCACCCGTGGCGCTTTCAACGTCATAAATGGACAGAAATTACGGTTAATCCCCCGATAAGTATTCCGCCCTAATCTGTACCATGGTTTTAAAACGGTGGTAAGATACATTTCTCATTCGTCTAATCCCCGTGGAACCGTTGTCTATTGCTCGTAGAGACTACCGCTCCTCGGGGATTAGACGAATAAGAAATGCACTTTAGTACAGTTTTAGAAACGCTAATCCGCACTCACTCCATCCACTCTTGGATTGCTCTTGACAGTCTAGTCAATTATCGCGTGTCTATGAATGAGGAAATGTGTTGACCTTTCTAATCTCGGACTTTCTCCCCATCTCCACAAGAGTATGGACGGAGTCCCATGCCTATTTGCACTGATATTACTATTTTTTGGATCTCACTAACTGCTAAACTCTAGATTGAATGGATGTCAGTCGTCCTTTTTTAATCTAAACCTGATCAGTAGGGTAGACAAAGCAGGACAGTTGTTGACAGCCGTTATTTCTAGCCGTATAATTTCATTCCGAGCGGTCATCTCAAATTTCGCAGTGACAACTAGGGTTGACCGTGCGTGGCCGTTACTGCGGTTGTAGACCGTGAAATGAGCATTTTTTGCATAATTGCGTGACTTCCGCATCATTCCCTCTGACATGCAAATGGTCCCGCGCGAGTAACTACTCACGCATCACTCACGCACAGTCTGTCAAACATTGCAAACAGTAGACTTATCCCTCTCATTTCATTTCGTTGCGTAGATGAGCGGTCGAATCACTTGAATGCGTGACCGCGCGGGACTGCGTGAGTAATGCGTGAGTAAGGGGAATGCGGAGTCACGCATATGAATTGCATGAGAGAGGCAATGGTGCGGGAGTCACGCAAAGAGCGGAAACATTTACATTTTCGCAGCCGGTCCCGACTCTCGCAATGAACAACCCTAGTGACTAGACCCCGCGAAACGCATGCATGCGAAATGCGAATGAAAGGGATGGCCATTCGTTTCACGTCATTCGATTGGAGCTGCCATTCGAATGGCCAATCGTCAAACGCATCTCGGGCATAGTCATCCTTCATTCATTTCTTCTATCTGCACGGTGGATATCCGACGAAAAAGCGAAACCGGCCGCAAATCGCGCAGCCCGATAGAAGAGGAATGACCGAGCATGAGCAATCGAATGACTATAAATAATATGCAAATTTCAATCGGAAGATGCGACATTCGATTGGACATGCGTTTGACTTTGAATACATTCGATTCGTAATGCATTTCGCGGTCTCTACTAGTGACAACCGCTCGGAATGAAATTGGACGGCTAGAAATAACGGATGTCAAATTGACATTGTCAATAACTGCCCTGATTTGTCCACCCCGAATGATGATCAGCCTTCCAACAGGGAACATAGGACAGAATAGGGAAATGTTTGAATCTCTCCTCTTGTAAACCGACTGTGACCATTTCTTTTTACCAATTTCATCACAACGGCGCAAATGTCCATGTTCGCAATTCTGTTTCACTCGTGAATCCACTCATATTCCTTCTTTCCTCCCCACATCTCAACCCATTTCTCGGCTCTTTTCCTCGTGTACCTGAGGGGATTGAGTGCAAATAGAGACCGGGCACTTGGGAGATTACCAGGAAGGAAATCAGAAGGCAGCTCCTGCATCATTCCTCTCCTGAATTATCCCCCACGAACCAGCGTGATTTACGTTTCACCCAATTCTTATTCGCCTTTCCACATTTGGTATCATACCGGCTACGGTTAGATCTCCTAGTTCAACGGTTATAGCAGCGCTGAAGCTTTTATCTGGTAGCGCATCTAAATGTCTAGTTATATAAGTAGATAGCTCAGAACAATCGCCGAGCAATTTTTTCCATATCTAATAATGCGGTTGAAACATAAGTGAATAGAGGAAGATGTCCTTCTTGATTCCAAGTACGGCAGCATTTCCAAACATTGCAATGCCAATTGTTCAAGGAACAAAGGAGCTGTTTTCAAGTGTACACGAATTATGGCTGTGCATATGACTGCTAAAGTTCATTCATTGTTTCTCTTCCTTCGTCTACTGGTTGCATATCTCTCGTGACATTGCTATCGCAATTTCGAGTGGCAATAACAGCAAAGTGTCGCCAGTGGGAATTCAAAACTCCCTAACACCTTCACAGAGAGTGATGGTGAGAAACACAAACAAAAGTCATCTTTGTGTATATTTTAATCCACTCTCGAAAAACTTCAATAATAAATATTCTTTCGTTACTTTATGATATGGGAAGTTTGAAACATATTCTTTACGCTCATTTGTTGCTTTAAATTTCTTCACAAAAAAGCCGATGACATTTCACACGTTTCACTAGTCAATAATTGTCGGTCTTTGTCATGTATGCATTTCTGTTATGCTGCTTTAAAAATCATGCTATCTGCAATAGACCAGAAATTACTTACTGTTTATAATTCTACTCTTGATCAAAGCGAAAATACAATGCAACTGAGCCTTTACGTTGTCGTTGAAACATACATTTATTTTTGAGTTGTCACACCTCACAAATCACTTTGGGGGACTCAACTACGATTGCATTCCGGTGTTGGAACATATGTATTATATTTCTCCGCCGGTCGGTAAATCTAACGATGCACTCATCATTCATTCACCAGCATTCGTCACTCTCACAATCCTCCTACGCAGCTGTTAAACACAGCTTTTGTCTGCAATTCTGCTTGGTCTTATCTCAAAGTATCAGGGTTTGGAATTATGTGCCTCGCACGCCGATGTCTATTGTTCCAGGGGCTCTCTCCACTTCATAGTATACTGATTATGAGAGAATTTGGAAGGAGTGAGGTGTAATTCCCCTTTTGGTATCATCTCTAAATACCTCCAGATCGAACGATCCTTGGCACGTTTAGCACTTCTGTGACGCCTTTCTGCTTATCCTACTCGTTGCCCAACTTGATGATGGACCCTTGAGTGAGAGCTCCATGAGAAATAATAGTGATGTGTACATTTCACCATTCTGGCGCACATGTCTTGACATCTTACCGTTCCATGTTCAATATAACTCTTTCTGAAAGTTTGTGGTGCGGTTCCCTTTCCTGTGACCACTGATTATCTCTTCGTTCTAAGAGTTCATTCGTGCTCATAAATGAATCCAACCACCGTTGATTACCGATATCAGCAACATTTGTGATTAGTGTAGACGGCAATAAACGCTCTTCCCCTCTTCGAACCCTCAGTTTGTCACTAAGGAAGGCAATAAAAGCTGGAAGATGTTTGGGAGTCAAACTGTTTGTAATCACCCGTCGTACTGATTACAGATGCTTCACTATGTCTAGTAGGGTTTCTAAAACGGTAATAAAGTGCATTTCTCATTCTTCTAATACATTCGGAGCGGTTGTCTATTGCTAGTAGAGACAACCGCTCCGCGGAATGAGACATGCACTTTATTACCGTTTTAGAACCCCTAATGTCTAGTGGAACTTTAATATATCCGTTCATTATTACGCTTAATTCAAACATTAAAAATCTAAAATCGCGGTTGAAGTGTATCACACCCCAGGGGAGTTCACAGAAAAAAATTCAGATTTTTCTGACTACTGTGCCACCCCCCTGTTCAGCCATTACCGCTCTTATGCGGAACTTGTTTTAAGGTTGGAAGAGGTCCAGGAGTCAAACTGTTTGTAATCAGTCATTGTACTGATTACTGGTGCTTCACTGTGTCTAGTGGTCGTATAATGGAACGTTATTGACAGCCGTTCATTTCTAGCCGTCTTACTTCATTCCTAGCATTTATCTCTCGCATGGACAACAGCTTGGAATGACGGGTAGAAACGAACGGCTGTCAATAACGTCCCATAAGGCGAATCCTAATTGTGTCCCTCAAGTGAAACGATCGCCCCCTCAAAGGGCTGACTATACTATCAAACTTATCACGAGCATACTTCGTACAGGCGTTGACTCATTTCATTCCCAATATTACTTATCTTTAACTTCGCCCGAGTCGTTACAAGATAATGGCCATGAATGACTGACGGGGCTTATTCATTCATTCACATTTACTTTGCTTGTGAGTGGATGGACTCACGCTTCTTGTGACAAGTAGAGACCTACAAACGAATACTATTCGAATGCCAAAGTGCATTCTGTTTCACTAATTCATTCCGAACTGTTGTCTCTCACAGAGCATAGACAACAACTCTGAATGAAATAGGGAAAGAGAACGCACTTTGGTACACGAATAGTGTTTGATTGGAGGTCTGCAATGCCTTGACGATGCTATTGTCATTTGACCTAGCACTTACCCTGAATATTAATGTAATATTGTTTTTTGTGCCTTCGCCACACTATTATCCTGGAATCGTATGTTCTCTCGAATCTTTCCTTATAATCACGCATTGAAACATACTCGATTGTCCTCACATTTATTACAATTGAGTCGTCAATCATCTTCTCGTTAATTACTCGCTTCTTATATTCTCACGTTGAAACTTATTCGAGTGTTCTCAGCTATTCATTTGTTAAATTTCCCAGTCCGTATTACAGTCTGATTACGAACTGTAAACTATCCTTCAGACATGGTAGCCGCCCAGTGTGCCAAGTGTTTCGAGTGTCTGGAGGATGGTGTGGAGTGCGATGGTGCGTGAGGAATGGGAAATGACAGAAATTATTAGAAAAAGACAGAAACACACAAAATTGTCTGTATCATTGATCGTTTAAAATTGTCATAGCAAGCCGTTTCATAGTTTCAAGACATTTTTTCTGTATGATTGCGTAGTGTTTGTTGGGAGAAAATACTAAATAACAGAAATAATTACTGTAGATGGATGGAAGACGCACCACACATTCTGTCCCAGCTGCATTCGCATGCACGCACATGTTATTGTCATGGAGGTGAGTGCAATTTCCAAATTTATAATAATATTTTTACACCCTGATTCAGGGTCGCAAAGCTGTTGATGCCAGTGGTGTACGGTGCATGGTGAGCGGCTGCGACGGAAGGTTGTGCACTGGTGAGGTTTACTCATTTAGACTATGGGGATTACGGTAGTTGGGACAAGTGTTGTGCTGGGTCATATTGGTGATGAACAGCGACGCCTGGGTCACGGGACAAGACCCGTTGATAGATAAGGCGTGAAGGGTAAGGAACAGATCATTTCGCTGTCTGTCATCTCTCCCAAGTCATCTTCCTTCTCTGAAAAGATACAAAAACAAAGGAGAGAAAAAAGATTAGAAACGACACATTTTATCAGTACGAGATGTAAGGCGAATGCCGCTGTGGCCCAATAAGCCGCACAAATCGTAGAACTGATAAACGCAGTAAGCCGCCGAAGATCGGAACGATAAAAGGCGCCGTTGTTCGGATTAAAGAACACTGGAGACTGTGACGTTCGTAGGGGGTTAGTGATGGAAGCTGCACAGAAAATATGCTTATTGACTGACATCTCATGTCAATCATTTTTACGGAGTATTCGCTCATTTGCATATGCATATTAATAGCTGCTTTTGCCTTTCTACAATAGTTGAGATAGCAATCGTCAAAGATCAAAGAACTCATATGAAGCATACAATGTGTTCAAATGCCCTCCTAATCAAGTCTATCAGCAATACAAAGGCTCGATGAGCATGAAAATATGTTGTCGTTTTACTGATAGTATCTGGCATTGTGACATTAATAGCCCCACATAACCAAACATTCTTATCTGCATCACCCCGGCAATAAATATTTTTGTCACTTCATAAATTCAGTCCGGGCTTAACGTTTTTCAAATTCAAAAAAATATACATACGTCGAGTCCCAAAACTGTACCATCCAGCGTTAGATTTACCTAATTATAGATTGTCAAACATGGAATTATTTGGAACTATGGATCATTCTATGGAACGTTATTGACATCCCTCCATTTCTAGTCGTCTAATTTCATCCCCAGCGGTCATATCTGCGAAGTGAGAGATGACCGTTAGGAATAAAGTTAGATGGTCAGAAATAGGCGGCGGCTGTAAATAACGTTCCATAGTCTATGAACGATAGAACGATCCAAAATTGGAACACTTTATTCACTTCAACGTTGCAGATTCCCTCGCCCCTTTCCTCTCCCGTTTCGTCACTTCAGTCATCTCGAAGCACGTTTTGGCCGCCAGTTTAGAAGAGGATGGAAGGAGGAGGAATGAGAATTCGGCCTGAGATTGTTGCTTGAATCCTGATTTCTATTTAATCAAGGCCGAAATTAAATTGCTTGAACTTCGAATAGATAGTGGATGAGAAACAAAAAAAAGGATACGATAGAAGAACAAACTCGAAGAGGAATTACACAATGATGGAACTGGTTATTATTGGCTGTAATGCCCTCGCTTATTATGCATCCTAACTGAACTGTTGCTCTAGTATTTTTATCTCCCAGTTGAAACATATTGCGCATCGACGAAATAGCATGTAAAAGTGAGGGGTGGCATCCAAGTGTGATGCGCGTACTAGGAATAACAGTTTGGTCAGGATGCATAATATCTATTGTTATGCGCTATTACACGGAGGCTCAAGTATCTCACCATTATGATTTTTCATTTTGTTTGCTATTGTGGTGTAAATATCTATGGTTGTCGTGCATTTATACGTCTTATCTTATCGAAACAAGGAACAAAGAGAGAACTGCAGCGAACACATTTCTAGTTAACTTATACTGCATGTGAAACATATTTACACACCAAATTTATCGACGGTGGAGATTGTTAGTCTACCAGCTGATGATTATGAAAGGCAGTGTTTCTATAACGGTAATTTAATGTGAGAAAGTTCATTTCTCATTCGTCTAATCTCCGAAGAGTGGTTGTCTCTCACATATGATAGACATCAGAATGGGACGATTGTGAAATCTGCTTTCTCGCATAAAATCGCCGTTTTAGAGACACTAATGAAAGGACAATCACTCGGAGAAGTCTGAAAACAGAAAGATAATGTCTAGAAATATATTGCGCAATAAATTACACGTCTCTACTTTTAGACGAGTATGAGAAAGATTTCGGGATCAGAAGATGACTTTACAACATTACAAAAATCAAGTTGAGGCTCAAGTATCCTACAATTAAGATTTTCATTCTTTTTATCATGTCAATGGCACAGTGGTCTTTCACCCATTTAGAAAGAATGTACAACATCTTTTTGTGCAAGTAGTAGTGCATCATTAAATTTATGAAACATTCAAGCTGCAGATTAACAATTGCAAACTCCGTCCCTTTTATACTGCTGTTGAAACACATTTTCACTACCTCCTCATGTTGTCGATGGTTGAAATTATGATTGTCAGTGAAGAAGATGGCGTTGTGATGTAAATGCTTATGGGGGAAGCGAAAGGGGGGAAGTCTGGATAACAGACAGATCTGGGAATGGACGACAATTTCGCATGAATTTTCCAGTGTACCAATGAGTAGATCTTCTTGACAGGGGGATACGGTGGTAGTCGGAAAGAGTGAATTTACGGTAGCGGATTGGAAACGACTGGATACGGTAGACCTGGAAAAGAAGAAGATCGAACAAGCACAATGATGGAATTGGTTTTTCACCATTCACCTTTCTCTCTCGAAACATGGATATTAGCGCCTTAATAATGAAAACTCCGTAGGTGCTATCTACCTGAGGAATCTCATTTCCATTCTGTTATGGTGTAAATATCTGCGGCAGTCGTGCCTTTATATGTATTATTTTATCTTAAAACAAAGTTATGAAAAAAACTGCTACAAACTCCGTTCTCTATGCCTTATACTGCAGGTGAAACATATTCACATAATTTATTGATGGCGGGCATTATGACTGTACGATCGGAAGAAGGTATTATTATTAGAGGAGAATCAAGAAATGAGAAGTCGGAAAACAGATTGACCATTGCTAGAACTACCATTGTGTACATGTTTCAATATTTAGTCGGACATAAATAAATTTCCTGATCTGAAGCTGACTTTACCACATGAATATATCGCTTATTCATGGGAGTTGTTTTCATGAAGGTTTATAGACTCTCTGTTATTATCGACAATCTACAATCCATCTCTCATATAGTCACTGAAACATATTTGCAGCGGGCTCAACCGCTTATCCGCTCTGTTGTCGATCCTTTGCAATGCTCGCATTAAATCTCAACAATATTTGGATTACATTCACTGTGTTTATCCACTTTAACCACCTATCGTCCTCCTTTGAGTGGTCGACCCCTTTTTGCATAGAAAAAATCTCTCATGAGAGATTAATAACTGTGAATCAGTGGAATTTCACTTGTATTAGTTCCAGTGTCTTTACTTCTAACTCATGCTACCGAGGGAGATCAAGTAGAGGCAACGACTCAAAGTAGAGGATTCACGGTGAATGAGTGTGATCTCGCAATACTTTCCCTTTCCACACGCGTGCACTCAAAAAGCGCTGTGGTACGCACACAGTACAGCTATTGTCTCATTTCTGACTTGGATGGAAAT
>JACMIF010005353.1:0-10757 GCA_014805445.1 Diplogasteroides magnus | reverse complement strand
GCCCGTCGTTGCAGCACATTAGTGGCGCGAAAATCAGTTGCTCTACTGTCTTTCACTCGTTTATCTCTCCTCCCGCCCTCCAATCAGTTGGGGGGGGGGGGGGCAAATGAGAAGACGTGTGAATGTTCTCAGTTGCAACGCGGTGCATAGAAAAGTATAGCAATAATAAGTTTCAGATGCCATAAACGTCTTCCTATTCCCTTCCGCAGTCTCATGCAGTCAATTCCCACGTGCCAATGTGGATAGGACCCCTTTTGACTAATTCTTTGCCAGGAATAGAAACGAAAGGAAGGAAGGCGAGAAAACGGCAAGCCAAAGTGACGAATGGGAAAGAAAGAGCAATGAGAGTTGAGAGAAAAGGGGGTGCGCAGGAAACATTTGCGCTATATTCAATAGACAACGGCACCGCAGAAATTAGACGATTGAAAATACAATAAATGAAATTATAAGGGAACCCCCTAGATATTTCTAGAGCTCTCAGTTTCTGTTAATCGTCTTGGTTATTTGTGTGATTCCGTGTATACTTGGATGACAAAATCAAAACTGAATTACACAGTTCTAGTTACACAGTTGATTACACAGATGTAAATAAAGGTTCAATTCTATTGACCAGACAACTACTAATGGCACTATCTGAATTATCACATCGATAATAATAGTGATCTGACGAAATGCGAAATACCTAGCATCTGCCCAAAAAAGCGTTTGTGTAAATGTACGAATATTTCACTTTTTTGATGGCTAAACCTTTTAGCCAGCTGGAAATGATAATACTTTTTACACTGTTTTATACGTTCATCAATTCGACATGTATGTAAATTTTTATGGAAGTTCACCTCACGCTCACTCACAAGTTATTATCCCAGAACAGTCTTCGGGCATTGTCTCGGCGGTCAGTTCATACTCCTGCCGCAATCCCAAATTGCGCCAAAGGTAAAAGGGAAGATCAAAGAGGTCGGGACTGACCCTTCACATTGCGAACTGTATCACCCACAGTCATTCCATTGTCATTACTTCATTTCTCTCCTCCCGTACGTACTCCGCTCCTCCCGCCTTCCTTATCCTTAGTAGCTACTCTGAGAATGAATTTACTGTGGCCTAGATACTGAATATTTTTAAGAGTTCATTCCCAAGTAAGACTTTCGGTTCGCAAACCTGACTATGAAATGTATACTAGGGTTTCTAAATCAATAGTAAACTACAATTCTCATTCGTTTGATCATCGCGGAGCTGTCGTCTATATGAGCGATCATCCACAGCTCCGATTATGTTAGGCAAATGTGATAAGCACTTTACTACCGATTTAGAAACCCCAAGTGATTACGTATATATCTACTGTCTAGATGGCAATAGGGCTTCTCATTCATGTCAATTTATAGCCGATGTTGACTGTAAATTGTGTATTATTCATGTAAACTGAACAGAAAGTCAGCCTCTATATATTGAGCGTGAAACCACTTTCAAATAGTGGCTAATGATTAGAAAAACTACGAAATAGCACTCAAATAGATAGGAGAGAACGTAATAAATTGAGAAAGAGTGTTCATACTATATCAGTTCAATTTACATGAATAATAGGCGTTTCCTGTTGACTACTGTAGCACTTGTGTAAATATCCATGGCGTTTGCACCCGTTGACGGGATAGATTGCGTTATGTTTTACTGAAAAGTCCTTATCGGTCCCATTTCAATATTTAACTATAGCAATTTTAACGAGAGAAAGGGCAAATTGTGGAATCAAAAGATTTGTAGACCCTTCGGCCTTCCATTCATCCACATCACTCCCCTTCGACATGGCGACGACTGGAATGATGACATACAGTAAGCTTTTTCCAAATGTCATTCAAAATTAGAAGAAACGATCCAACCATTTGTCATTCTAAACTCCTTATCCAGTGTCTACACACACGAAAATGAAACGGTGATATGTGTATTACTTTTTTGTTTGATCGGATAGGATTGTTTGATTGTTTGATCGGTACATTTGTCGTCATTCTTCTCAGCCGCAAGATTGTCTTACTCCCTGATAGACAACCGCGCTCGGGAGAAGAATGACGACAAATTTACCGATCTAGAACCCCAAATGAGTACCCACGCTTTCAATCTGTCGCCCAACCACAGTTTTATGTGTGCAAATGAAATGACCTTTCAGCATCTGAGCCTCTCTACTCTCCTGTCAGCCCAGAGACTGTGTATGGAGCACCTCAAGAGATGGAAAGACCGACAAGTCCTGGACTAGAGAAGGTCATCGGACTCTCAATGCTGATCAGTGAGGGGACCGAACAACAGGGATTCGGTGAGTATTCGATGGGGTTAGGGTTTATTGAATACCGCTGAAAATATACAGCTAGATATTTGCTATTTTGTTGAAAATTTAATAGATTCATTGGAATACATTGAATTTAAGAAGATGCGGGGCCTCCGATCGAGTACATCCAAGAGTGTTACAACGTTCCTTCAAACACATGTGAGTGAATTATACAGCATTATGAATCATAACTGAACTGTTAGAACCAGTATGTTCGCAATGATATTTGACCGACTCTCAGAATTTATGTGCTATTTCGTCACTTGTTTGACCTCCGCCCTTGTTTTTGGACAGGTTTCACCTGTATTTTTTATAGTATATTTTTAAGTTTCATTTCCCTTTTTTTTCTTATTTCTTTTCCCTTTCAGACATCGACTTCGACTTCTTCCTCTATCCTTCCTCTTCCTCATGTCCTTCACCAGTGCCCGAAGCATTCACAGTCCTTCCGCCCATGTAAAACAGGCATTATTTTCGATAATTATTTCTTCGATTTTGTTGCTTCAAATTATTTTCAATGCTTTGCATATGTATTATTGTTGTTATAGCGTGTGTGATGCCTATTCCACTGATATCTGTGAGTGAGTGTCATCAATTGATTATTTCCCCTTGATGGCACAGTTTCAGTCTGGTCTACGCTCCTTTCCAATCTCATTCACTCAGTTCTTCCATGTTGACTACTCCATCTACTACAGAGCTGACCCTCTCTCCTTCTCTTCCATCTGCACCTCCTCCAATGCCGACGCCCATTCTCATTGCGCTCCTAAAGTATGGGTTTGTTACGGTTTTTAGGTTTGCATCTGTTCAGATGATTTACTCTGTATTCCAAATATTGATTATTTTCAGCGCTCCTCCACTGAATTCGACTCCATTGGACAGTCCTGAAGAGAACTGTTATGACGATATGCAAACGATGTAAGCATTTTTAAATGAGAATAATCTGAATAATGAGAAAAATTACGTAACTGTTTCTGCGGCTACGTAATTTAGAAGAATTGAACAGTAGAGCAAGTTCATTAACGAATGCTTATTTATAGCTCTTTTTCGCCCTCTCCCATGGACTCTCCTCTGGAATCACCAGCTGTCAGGTAACAAATTCAACGCCTTCATTGTAGATACATAAAGAAGGAACAGTGGACATTTTATCCATTACACAATTGTTTTTTTCACATTTTTTTCATCGAGCATTTATTTCAGTGGGCCATGCAGCGTAGAGAGCACGAGTGACAGTGGTTATTCCATCGAAATGAAAATGCCGATATCTTCTGATTCCACAGTCACAATTCGTTCCAATTCGACTACCTCCTCATTCACCGTTAGCACCAAACAATCGAATGGTAAGTCTACTTCCACTCCCAGATACATTACGACATGGCGTTTGCCCTATATTTGTCTAACCGTAAGATAACAATATTTCCTTCTACTGATCAGTCGAAGTGTTTCATTGTAGGTTGTCTGACTCTCTGAGCATTCATTGCAAGGATCGCCCTGAATCCCGCAAAGAAGGGAATTGTCGTGTGGACAGGAGAAGGATATCAGTTCAGGTGGGGACACTGCAGAAATATTTCCTTATTTTTGGTAGTCATTTCCAGTTCTAGAGAGTTTACAATGAAAAAAATTGAACTGATCTGTGCACTTCATAATGAATGGAGCTTCAACCAAAACTTCAATTTCTTTATTGCAGAATCGTCAATCCTCAGCTCTTCTGTAAGGCATGGGGCAGACACCAAGGCCGAGCAGACACAGTAAGCACATTTGCACTTCAGACCGCGACGCTTGAAACGTCGCGTTGCGGTTGTGTTTGATTCTTTTAACGAATGTTGACGGTACCATTTCAGACGCAATGGGCGAATGTCCAGCGTGCCATTCGACTTTGCTATGGAAAAGGAAAACGAGTTGGAATGATTGTGAATGATTTGAAGTCGAGAAGGGACCGCATGTGGACATTTGCCAATGAGGTTAGTTATTTTGAAAGATTTTCATTCATTCCTGGAAAGATCGACAAATTTTTTAACATACTGTAAACTTCAGAATTTATTTTCAATTGAATAACACGAAATATCGTTTGAGTGACAATAAGTGAATCCATTTTCAGCTTCCTCAAGTTCTCTTCATTCCAAAGGAGGCACTGGAACACTACATATACGCACACAATGAGGTAAGTATTGTAATAATGTAATGTCTCGTATTTTTTAAATATTGGCTGCATTTTTGAAGTTACAGCATATTGAAGCCACAAGATTAGAGTCGGATTACTGATACAAAACCCCAGTTTAATTTATACGAAAATGACAAAAAAAGTAAAGAATGAAACTATTTCAGAAGGGCCCTCTGACGACTGGCCGTGTTGCACTTACAAGGACTCTTCATCCCTACGTCCATTCCTCAGTCTTCCCATTGCAATCATTCCTAGACTCCAATGGAGAGTCTCTCTATCCATGTGATAGTCTCGTTGATATTGTAAAGAATGCCTCCATGTCCATTCCTCTCATTCCCTCAATCTACGATCAGTCCATCTTCAATGCTTACGAGCAGAATTGTCCTGGACCCATGTACGGTTATTCCGTGATTGAGAGCAACCCTCATTGTCTCTACAACCCTTACTAGGTAGGCAGTAGTCCCTCTCATCCTTCTGTAGGTCATTTTGTGTTGAAGCATTTTCTCCTCACAGCTCCGTCTTTTGATACATATTCATTTATAGTCAGTTACTGCTCATATTTCCTTCACAGCGTGTATTGATAATGTCCACTTTTAGGTACTTAGTGTATATTTTCCTCTGTTGCTTTAGACTTGATATCCCGTGACGTCATTCGCTTGCTTCATATATATTTCGATGTCATTTTTCGTGTTCACATCCGGTTTGAAATCATTCTGCCCGGTTAGAAAGTTTCGTTGATTTCGTATATCCATCCATTTGGGTTCTTAATTTTAACCCCTATTTACCATAATATGCTTGTTATTTCATCAATAATTGGACCCAGGAGAACCAAAAAATTTCGGTTTCGATTGAATGATTGAACACAATGGCGTGAATGCATAACTATCCCGTAAATTGTGACGATCGCGCCTATTGGTTCTGGCAAAATACAGAACACAACGATTAAGAACAACAAATGTCTGCGAATAGGAACATTTCAGTACGAAATCATTTTTCTTCTTTATATTTTCTTAATTAAAAAAAAACAATTATTCTTCAAAATAGTTTCAAGCGGCAGTCCAGCAGAGAAATTCGAGTTGACAAACTTTTTCCAAATTGGTTGCTGCATTATCTGATGCACATGTTGGATTATCCGATTGCAGTTATTGTTCTCGCATTTGCGCCGCGAACAGATTTTCAGCTATCGGTCGGACATACCATAATACACCGATTTTCACGTTTCGCGATCTTTTGTCCGCCCTCTCGATTATTCAATAGTTTTAGCAAAACGCACTCATTCATTGTGTCTGCGTCGTATCTTCCCGGTGGTCTCTTTAGGTAAGAAGGGAAAACCCCACGGAATAAAATGAGACTAAGAAAAAAAAGATACAATGATCTTCTCACCGGCTACTTCATTCCGTGCGGTTGTCTCTTCACAAAATGACGACCGGGCAGAAAAGATGAAGACACAAAGATATACTTTTACTATAACTATCGAACGTGCCCACCCTAGTAGATGCCATAATGTGGATTATCGGATTGCAATTATTGTTCGCGAATTTTCGCCGTGAGTGGACTATCTGCTCTCCGAGGTACATGCGAGATACCATAATGAACGGATTTCCGTGTTTCGCGATCTTTTCTCCGTCCTCTCGATCATTCATTTATGGTGCGAGCGCATCATAATACTCGCAAACGGCGAGTGCAGTAGAAGGTGTACACAATTCGTATGGTTTGCAGTTTGATTACTTTATGGGTTATGTTTCACAATGGTTATATCTTCAAATATATATTCGCGTTGAAACATAACCTATAAAGCAAAGAAACTGCCAACTATAAGAATTTGGTTCTTTCAGTATTTGAGGCAACCTAATATGAAGCGTAAAAGGAGTGTACTGACATTTTGGATATCCTTCGCTTCTGTTCTGTATGTCGTTGGGACCGAGAGCGTAAGTGACATGAGTAGGCATATATTTTCAAAACAATTAGTGCCATTTCCCTTTTGTCCAACCTCCGGAGAGCGGTTTTCTCTTCATGCTACTCTGTGGAGGGTAGAAGACAAATGCACTTACTGCTTTGATAAGAGAACCTTAGACATGAGATCCGAATGTCTTTTCCTTTCCATTCAGACATCAGTTGAGTGCAGCGATACGGGAGAGTGGACTGCATGGAGTGAATGGGGCAATTGCGCCCGTTCGTTGTCAAACAGTACGATAGGTAAAATTTCAGTAATTGTCACTGAGCAGACATTAGGGTTGGCAGCTTAAGTACGAAAACTAGCTCGCTTCGCTCGCTGCGCGTCCATACAGTTAAGCTCCAAGCATAAGGCGTCGGCACGAATCGCTTAATTAAATAGAAAAATTAATTGAATAAAAAAATTTGCTAAGTTTGGGTGAGACTAGCGACATCAAGCTTGAGGGGAGCCGCGCGGCAATTTCAATTTTCGATTTAATCAAGCGATCGTGGGGGTATGGGGTAACCTAGCATCCACATTGATAAGCGAACGATAGAATACGGTATTCGGAAATATGATTTTTGGATTCACCGTGGTCGATTACGAATATGTGGCGAAAATCAGGCCGATTCGACCATTTTCAATTTTTGGGCTGGTTACGGTAGGATTACGGTAAGCTACGGTAGGAAACGGTAGTCGGGAATACGTTTTTTGGATTACTCGCGGTTGATTTCCTATATATGGTGAAAATCAGGGCGAAGGGGCCATTTTTGATTTTTTGGGTAGTTTCGGTAGGGTACTGTAGGGTTACAGTGGGCCGGATACGGTAGATTAAGGTTGAACACTTATTGCCGAGTACTCTCGATGTTGGTTCTTGTTTGGAGTCTCTATGACCATTTTGCACGAAGTTATGACGAAAAACACAACACACACACTGTAACTTACATTAGCACTTTGTAGATACTAGGTAAAGTTTACGATTATGCTTTACGAAACCAATAACTGTCAGATCAACCGATCAGTGTGCCATAACTGATTTCGTATTCAAACTACAATTTTAGAAGGTATGATACAATTTCTGCAGGATATTCAACACGAACTCGAGGTTGTGCCGCTGTACCACCGAACTGCAAAAAAGAACGGCCATATTGCCTGTACGTTCTCTAAACACGAAGGAACAACTAAGATGCTTTTCAGCGATGATTCTTATGCTGAAGTGAAGTGGTGCCTCTTGAATTCGACACATGCCAACACTTTTACCACTGTTGCTCCAACGACCACGACAGAATTGGTCTGTCCCAACCAGTGCAAGAACGGCAGATATTGTGTTGCGGACAATGCCGTGGGACTACGGTAGACAATCTTTCGTATTTTTGAGGCGATAAGTGGTTTTCAGTTGTGAGTGTCCTGAAAACTCAAAGGGCGACCAATGTGAAACTGTGATCAAATGTGAGCAGGATTCATGTGGCGTCAATGCCCAATGCGTAGTGCAGAACCACCAACTGAAGTGCATTTGCGACTATGGATTCACAGGTGCATACCGTTTTCCCTGCATTACGAGGAGTATCAAGCCAGTCTAGTAAAAAGGCATCCAGCGCCGTTTTGTTCCTTGAATCTGCGTTTGCAGAGCATACAGATGAATGTCACGAGACGTAACGATACATGAATACATACTGTGCATCCCTTGCAACTTTGGTACTTCAGGAGACGCCAAGACCAGCTGCACGATGAAGACGAAGCCAGCTTGCATGAGTGGCGATCCGCACTACTCGACGTTCGATGGAACAACATTCGACTATCAATGTCAGTTGCCGACCTTAAAGGAGCCAGAAAGGGAGATTCATTTGCATGCACTTTCGGGATCACTTCTCTCCAATTCCCTTACTCTCTCGTTGTCAGAGTAGACCGCTCTGACGACGAGAAAGTAGGAGAATGGAGAGAAGTGAACCCGAAAGTGCATGCAAATAAGTCTCCCTTTGTGGCTCCTTTAAGTAAAACAATAGTGCGATATTTATCTAAAAACTGAGATGCCAACGTCTCCGCTGTCATTTTATTCTTTCAGCAACCTGTCCTTACGTATTCACAGAGCCATGCGAGAGCGGATCTCCCGATAAAAACTATGCCAGACTATCCGTGAGGGCGATCAACACTAAATGGGGAAATCCGGATAGCCGGTGTGTCTCACTATTAGAGCCGATCATCCTTGAATGCTGATTTCTAGTGTCTCCGTGGTCGAATCAGTGGAGATCGAGATGCATGGCCGCCTGATTTTCGTCGACTCATCGCTAAATGTTACTGTTGGAGGGTCCAAGGTAAAAGAAGGAAAGTATGGGTATACATGTTTCGCTAAACCTATATCTTTCGAGATTTACGAAAGATGACCCAAAAGATGTGTAAGAAAGCATCAATGAAACACGATTAAGCATATACTCCTAGTTCATGATGATAAACTTAACGTTTATGGATGCAAAAATGAATGGCTACGCCGATCATAAACTCATTCAGGTTCAACTGCCCTATTACCACCCTCGGGTAAAAGGAGTCATGGTATGCTCAAATGGACGTCCGATGATTGCAAATCAAAGTGATTCAGTTCACCATCACTCTCCAAGGTAGATATATTGTCGTGACAAGTGTGGAGCATTACAAGATCCAATTCGGCGAATACACGGTTCATTATCTCTTATTTCTGTTGATAAAGTTAAATACCTTATGTAATTTTTATTTACCAAAATGAGCTCTTAGCTCATATAGACACTACGAAGCCCCGAAACAGGGAGACGGATTATGCTGTCACATAACCTTGCGCGGATCACGAAATAGTGTACATTTCAGCTCTGCGTTACCATGCCGGACGTGCCAGAGCTACGAGGAAGTGACAAATTGTGCGGACTGGCGGGAAACCTCGACGATGACTGCAAGGATGACTTCAGATTCAAGTTTGTTCGAGGAGAGGGGTGAAAGACTGAATCTTACAATGAGCCATAACTACTCGCGCGAATATGTTTAAATGTAAAGAAGCGCCTTCGATCCGCAGCCGGTGCCGAAGTCGACCGGCGAGATGTGAGGGAGCGGGGAGGAATGAATAGACGGAGAGTATTTACTGTACCGAGAGAAAACTCCCAATACTCCTTCTTTAAGTGTATACTTCATCATAAAGGCAAAAATTGTCAATCATTTTTGGGATAATCTTTTAATTTTCAATGAAAATTTTTTGCATTTTTTTCAGAGACTCGTCATTAACAATGATTTCCGAGTGCAGAGCGAATCAAGCGCAGGTGACTGAACATATATGAAATGTAGGCGTTGAACAGACAAAATGTAAAAATGTATTCGATATTTCCTCATATGCATACCGACAACAACAGTCGGAACTACAGAGGAGGATGAAACAAATGTCGGGCGGATCACAAGCCCCCAGGATTCAGACTACAACCTCTCGAAAACGGCAAATTTGCGGCCCTATGTAAAATATAATAATTTATTATTTGGCACTTTCATTCTTAAAAATAACACATCAACGTTGACTGTGCATCATGATCTGCTATTGCAGTTCCTCAGCTACTCCATCCACGTCGACTAGCAAGAGACCACGTCGAGAGTTGTCAGGCAGTACAGAAGCCTCAACTTCCACAACTCCTACTCCAAGAGTTCAGGCAAAACGCTCCCGAATGAGGTAAGTCTTTGGTCCTATGTATAATATAATAATTAGTTTATTATTTGCGCACTTTTCTTCTTAAAGAGACCTTCCATATTTGTGTGTAGGACATTGCAGTTTCGACGTTTACCAAAAGCACAAAAATGGTGATATTTTGTAAATCTGACTTCATAGAGATGTGAACGGCTGCTCAGTAGACAATCTGCGCTTCTAAATTGTGCAATATTTGCCCGTATTGGGTTCTACGCTCCATTTAATGCGCTACAGTGTCTAATTCAGTTTGCAATTCTTGGCGCCCCGGAGTGTACCTTTAAAAATAACATCAATGCCTACTGTGCATCATTAACTATCTGTTATTGCAGGTCCGCCTTTGTCAGGATACGACGTCGACAGATGCGCGCCAGAGTTCAGGGTTCAAAAATTTCTCGAAAACGGGAATTTTTGAAATTTGCCATGTGAATGATTTTTCTATTATTTACGCATTTTCATTTTAAAAAATTAATCTACTTCTACTGTGCACCAAGGACACTCTTACTGTTATTGCAGTGCCTCAGTTGCCAAGAAACGTGAACACAAGGAACTCAAGAAGGCACGTAAACTAGAGAAATTCGAGAAGAGGACGAGGATCATAACCCTGAGTGACATCGGTTGGACGAATGCAGCTATCAGCCGGTATATGGGATTGAGTCACAATACCATCCAT
>JACMIF010005352.1:0-10757 GCA_014805445.1 Diplogasteroides magnus | reverse complement strand
TTTTCGTCAATAACTCAGTGGAGAAATTTTTTAGGCTGTCAATATGTGTGCAGAATATTGTGCATATACTAGAGTGCAAGCATGATTTTTAGCGAGATAAGGGAATCACTCTCAAAGTTCTTACGAAATTTTTCCCGACTTTGACGACATGCGGGGCACCAAATGGGTCTCATTTCGTCCGATGTTCTGGCCTCGCAGGTGAACCAGAGGGGTATCACGCCGTGCATGTGTACGCCTGATAGTCAACTATAAGTAGCCACTTTGAATAGAGGATATCGTCAACGAGTGAGAAAATACTTGCTTGAAACCTCCGTATTGAGAAAAGCCACTTGACGATATTTCGTATATAAATGCACTCACCGCCTCGTTCTAGTAATACTTCTGTACAATAATCTTCTTAGGTACTCACCATTGCCAGCATGCTCGACCCTCGGAGAAGCCTGCTTTTAGCAGTAGAAAATGCCAAACATGGTATTTAGTCACAAAAATTTCGGAAAAATGAAGCAAATAACGATCATTTAAAAAGTTCAGATTAGCGCCAAAAAATTTCTCAAAAAATACTCTTTCAGAATTCGTACTAAAATCATAGCTCATCGGTAGTGATTTTTGGGTCTTTTTTAGGTCACTCGGGCACTCACCGCCTTTTTATAGGTGCTCCAGTGAACCTGGCCAAAAGGAAATACAATCTACTTCTTAAGGTCTATCCACTGCCGATATGCTCGACCATGGGTAAAGCCTGCTTCTTGCTGTAGAAAAATCCAAACATGGTATTTCGTCACCAAAAAATCGAAAAATACTATTTTTCGGTCTCAGAAAAATTTTTTTTTAGACCTACTTTTTCTTACTCTCCTGGTGGTAGGGATCAAGAAAAAGTGGGTCATTTTCCCATGAAATTTTTTTTTAAAGTATCTCCGGTCACCCATGTCAGGACTCCGCCCACTTTTATGCCTCAACCGGAAATTCTAGTAAACACAGTGTGCAATGTATCTCTTAAGTACTCCCCATTGTGGGCATGCATGTCCCTCAGCGAAGTCTACATTTCGCGTAAAAAATTCTCAAACGTGGCATGAAAAAATCAAAGACAGATTTTCGACGTCTGTTACTCGAAAACGGTCCCAAACCCGGAACTTCTGATTTCAGTTTTCGACACTCTCAGCCTACTCCTATCCAGCGCACATAGCCATTGGTTCAAATTTTATCCTGTCCTCAGACAGTTCCCTGTTAAGACGACATATAGACCAGAGATGCCAATATAATCTACACTGATCAGGAAAAAATTGATCACAAATTTGAAAAAAAGAGGAGTATGACTGAGATCCCGATGCTATGCAGGCGCTTCTTGTCCGACGATCAGCTTGGAAAAATCAGAGGGCACGTACCTGTACAATATTTGTTATTATTATTCATGTGAATTGAGCTGTTCTGAAACATATTCCAAATCACCACTAATGGTCAAAGAAACGACTAAATGCCACGCAAATTGGAGAATGCACAGTAGTCATGCATACGGAGTGTTCGTATTCGTTATTGTATCAAGTTGGTTTACATAATACACCGATCTTATAGCTGACCTAACTGTGGTGTGGGGTAGGGAGAACGTTATTGACCGCCGGTCCTTTCTAGCCGTCTAAACTCACTCCTAGCGGTCGTTTCTCACTTCACAGAGACAACTGCTAGGAATGACATTATACGGCTAGAAATGGACGGCTGTCAATAACGTATTCCCTATCCCCCCACACTAGACCCAACTGCGCTCACGTAACCCTTCCCCTCACATACATCATGGAGAGCTTCCTCTCCTCTCCCGCGAGGCAGACCGTGCGGACGAGAGCCGCCGTCACCCTGTAGGGGTCGCAGTTGGAGGAGGGACGACGATCCTCGAAATATCCCTGAAGAGAATAACCTTGCATGAGCTGAAGGCCCACTGTGTCATCAACATTTGCGCCATAATGGTGAAATGGACACATGCGCCATCATTCTCATCTTTCTCATGACGCAAGTGTCCACTTCACCGTTATTGCGCAAATGTTCCTGGCACTGTTGGTTGACTTCCACTCTTCTAGAACGCTTGTTTTACAATAAAAAAATAATATAATTGAGTTCACTCCCCACTCACATATCGATTGTCATCGGTCTCCCTGGGAATGCGGATGGAAGCTGATCGAGAAGCCACTCCATACGAGAACTGATTGATGGAGGCTGTCTCGTGCTGACCAGTCAGACGACGCTCGTTGTCCTGCAACGAAATGCCGGCTACTGTAGCCTAATTTGCCGATGCAAACCTTTCCGCCGTGAGGGTCGTAGTATGCGATGTGATGGGCATGGACAGCAGAAAGCTTGTTGATTGCCTCCAAGATGTCATTGATGCCGCCTTCTTGCCTGAACCATATGTCAAGTTTGGCAGTTTGACTTTATGATTTATTTATGGGTCGTGATGATTCACAGAAGATATTATTTATAATTCAAATATATAGTAGCATGGAAACTTAAGCCAAAAAGTAATCAAGCTGCCAACTATATTGTGGATAGTAGACACCTGTTCTCACCTCATTGCCTCTGTAGAGAAGTTCGTGTGGCATCCAGCGCCGTTCCAGTCACCTATGTACTAGGTTGGGGAAAGGAAGGCAATTGTTAGCAGCCATTTTTCTAGCCGTCTCATCTTCATTCCTAGCGGTTGTCCCTCGCTGCGCGAAGACGACCGCTAGGAATGAAATTGAGACGGCTAGAAAAACGGATGCTAATAATAATTGCCTTCCTTTCCCCACCCCACTGAATACGCCTTTGAAACCGGCGTATGATATGCCGTAGGATATTTTATTTGGGGGGACTCGCCACAGAGAAGAATTGCTACTGACAGTTTACGACTACCACTAATCTCCAGAGCATATGCTCTGATACGGTTAAACAGATATTGTATTTTATTGATGTTACACTCACCCTTGATGGGCTTGGGGTCGAGGGAGGCGACGATGCCGTACTCCTCGGCCACTCTGTGCAGGAGGTAACGAGCCACCCACAGCTGGTCGCCCATGGAGATTCCCTCGCAGGGTCCAACTTGGAATTCCCACTAAATGTCGCACATGTTGTGGTGGGACGATGCAAGGAGCAGGCCCAACCTGTCCAGGCATGACCTCGGCGTTGACTCCTGAAATCTGGATTCCGGCATAGATGCACGCTCTGTAGTGAGCCTCGACCACATCACGACCGTACACCTTGCCCGCTCCCACTCCGCAGTAGTAGGGACCTGAAAATTACGCTGTGAAGTCAGAGGGCGAACCGGTCAAACCTTTTACATTACCTTCCTCTAAGGAATATTATTTCCTGATATTAAAAAATATCGCGTTATAAAGAACGCGCGAGCCTAAACGAATCACCCTGGGGTCCCGGGAATCCGTTTTTTGGCCATCCGAAGGGATGTCCATCAATGTCCAGCAGCGTGTACTCCTGTTCCATTCCGAACCACGGATGCTGGTCCTCAATGGAATGATTTTCGAAGAATGCTGTTAGTATGACTACTTGATTTGTTATGTTTCAATCCATAAAGTGTTCAAACTACCAACCATAACTGTTAGTTACTTAGAATTCCCACCTTCGCTTTCTCCATCATCTCCAGACATTTTCTGCGGTTATTGGTGACTGAAATGTGCAGAATGTCATGTACAATGTGCGGAATGTTTTTTCCCTTAAAATACAGCAAAAAATTTTCAAGAACTATCCTATTTTCCAGGTTTTAATTTCTGAAAGATGCTTCCATTTTATATTACTCATTTCGAATTTCTTTTCATGAATGTGTTAGATTCCTTACATTTCATTCTCATTTCTAATGATGGCATCCAAAACTCACCATGTGGCTGCTTCTTGTTATCGAGAGTCTCGCACATTACCAGCTTGTTCTTGCCACGTCTGAATCGGTACAATCAAAATTGTTTCAAGATCACATCTTCTGCCGCAACCCTACAGTAACCTGAAAGGATCGGGGTAGATGGCGACGGGTTTGATGTAGACATCGGAGTCCTCTCCCGTTGCCTGATCGGTGGATGAGCCGTCGAAGTTCCAGATGGGTAGCTCTGAAACTTCCCCACAATCAGTAATAGCGTTTCTAAAACGGTAATAAAGTGCATTTCTCAAATTTCCGCGGAGCGGATGTCTTTACATTCGATAATAAGAGGAATGAGAAATGCACTTAATTACCGTTTTAGAAACCCTAATCAGTAATTCTCACAATCGGTCGAATGGGCTAGATTGAGAGCGATGGGGCAAGAGGGAGGATACTATGGTTGGTAGCTTGACTAGGTTTTCGGATATGTTTCACAGCTCTTATAAATTCAATATATGTAGCGACGGTGAAACATATCCGAAAACCTAGTCAAACTGCGAACCATAGAGGATACAGTAGGTTAGCTCACGATCATGGGAATTGGGCTCGAAGCCGAAGGTGCGTGTCTTGGCACGCAGATTCTCGCCCGATCCGTCGATCCAAATGTACTCACATTGCACCTGATGTGAATATGGGAAAAGGATTTAGTGGGAAACGTCTAGGAGGGGTTACAAAACGGTAAAATTGTAATCGTTCTTCTCATCCGCGCGGTCGTCTATTTATCATGGAGTGAGACAGCTACGCTCCGGAGAGAATGACGGCAAATGTACCGTTTTAGAACTCCTAATATCTAGTGTTGTGGATCGGCAATATTTCGCACCTTGTCGTGCTGGTTGAGCTCATTGAAGCGCGCTAGGACGCCCTTGTCGCAGGCGAACTGGGCACGCAGAGATGTCGTCATTTCTGCACAGGTAGTAAATTGATTTACAGTAATCCGGAAGTTAATCCAATTTATGAGATACGACGAGTAGACGAGATAAAGGAAAGGACAAGGAAGGAAATATAACAAAACGGTTATAGGTACGATAATAGTACGTAGAGGAGCGAAGCAGTGATTGAAGAGAGGGACGCCCACATAGTATGGGGTGGACAGGACGTCGAGGTTGATGGTTCGGATGATATAAAAGAGCGCCGTGGACATCAGCGTTATATGGTGAACAGCACAGATGCGCTATCGTGTTGCAAATGTCCATTTCACAATTATTGCGCAAAGTCCACGGCTCTCCCCTCTTTCACCTGATGCTTCATTCTTGATAGAACGCTCGTGGTGCAGTGATTCAATCTAACATAAAATGGTGAGATGTGAAAGGCGAACTGAAAGAGAATAACATTGTTATCACAACACATTTCACACGTGAACATGTTGATCCAAGACATTTGCTCATGTTTTCAATTACTGGCTGAGAATTGTCAGCGACACAATTTGATCGCACCGGCCGATCAGTAAACAGACAACGGGGAAAATAGTGAAGCAACCAGTGAATTCGTCTTGTCTCATTCTCCTCGACCCGCTTGCTGCAAAACAAAGAAACTCGGAGAACGAGACAATCAAAACCGCTGTTTTGGAAGCGACTAATCATTGTAGCTCTCGTGACTCTCTCACTTCCCCCTGTCCCATCGCTCCACAATATCACTAGAAGACGAAGTCGTGCTAATTGATGTTGAGCTATGTATTGCGCATTAAACGTATTCAAAATCACGGCTAATGGTCAGAGAAAGGACGAAACAGCAATCAAATTCTAGTGCGCCCAGTCATCAGCTAGATGGACTGTGTGAACTAGGATTCCCTTATCAAACGGGATCCCGGGATCCCGGATAAGCAAATGCGAATTTACTATGACCGCTCTCTCGCCATTCCAATGAAAAAATGAACGTCTTTCGGGATCCCGTTAAGCATTTGCATCGTTATCCGGGATCCCGAATAGCTAATTGCTTTGATAAGAGAACCCTAGTGTGAACGCTATGGATGACAGTTTGACTACGCTATGGGTTATGTTTCAAGGCTGCTATACATTTGAAGATATACCTCTGTGAAACATAACCCATAACGTAGTCAATCAGCCAGCCATAGTGTACACGGCATATCAGCTTGGCTTGCGTGAATAATATATCAGATTCAGCCGCCTGACTGAATCGCATTTGAAATAGTTTAGATCGCGAAAAGAAGGGGTACGTGCCAAAGCGAGGAAAATATCTACGAGAGATGTGGGTGCAAGGGAGACGAGAGAAAAACGAGAGAGGTGTTCGCCGTCCGTTTCTTGCAATCCTAGTAAACAACACGCGCAGAGAGAGAGAGAAGATGAAAGATGCAACACAAAATAATACGCCAAAGATTATCTCTTCCAGTGCGTGACGGGTGCGTCATGAACATTATAGTGAAATGGACAGATGCGCCATCACTCTCAACCTTCTCACCGCGTCTTCTGTCCACTTCATCATTATGGCGCAATTGTCCATTGTGGTGTAAATCGATTGTAAAGTACATTTCCCATTCGTCTGATCCACTCGGAGTTGTTATTTTTTCGAATGTAGAGACAACCGCTCCATGGAATGAAGAATGTACTGTACTACCGATTTCGTAACACTAACTAAAATAGACATTTGCGCCATAATGATGAAATGGGCGCATGCGCCGCCATTATTGTCATTGTCACGGCGCATCTGTAAATTTCACCACAACGGCGCAAATGTTCAGGTGTTCTCTCTTCAATCGGTAGAAACGTTCTGATCTCTTTCCGCCACAATCGCTCCTCTAGAGTATAGTCGACCGACCAACACATTCTCATTCACTTCCCTGCTGCGTGTTGCGAGCCTCAGTTGGAAATTTGTGTATATTCTGCGGATCACGGTTGTGCGAGATTGACTGCGTAGTCTAACTGCCTAGAAGGTATTATTATTTAATTGGGCGCGAACGCACGTAATGTCCTTACTCAGCGCACCTGTCTTGTGCGCGTTGTTTGACATACTCGGGTTTGATTACGAATGATTCACACTAGATTAATAATCTCGTTTATGCTTTTCAAATCACTCTGTGAAATGTGCTTTTCCGAAAAGACTGAATGTACCAAGCGATGCGAAATACATATAATGACTAACATATTTACCACAACGAATGTATTCCAATATGCAGTTTTAGCTGTAAAAATAACCGGGATGCTAGGGGGAGTCTCCTGCATCCCCCGGAATCCCCGTGGGCTTGGTGGATTGGGGAGTCGTGTATGTAGGATTTAGCGAATGAATATATCCCTTGTGGCAGGCCAATATTCGAAGCAATTGAACGAGTCCTTTGCGGTAGAATGGAGTCGTGAGAACCACTTGAGCCGAGAGAAACATTGCAAGAAAGGAGACGATGCAGACACTAGCTCTGAAGAGAGCGCCTGAAATATAATTTTTTTTATCTAGGATGGACAGTTTGAGTACGAGAGCGGATATGTTTCACGAAATCGATATCTGTCGAGATTTGTTGATCAGTTAAACATATCCGACCTCGTGCTCATACTGCCGAACCTAGTTTTAATTGCATAAAGTTATTTGAAATCAAATTTGAGCCTCGCATATCAATAGATATGCGTGGTTAAATCAATCGATAATCGAGCCAATCTGTCGGTAATCACAACATCTGTGGCATTTTGGCTGCAAAGCATTAGTCTTACCCGAGAATGGAAACTTGAAAAGTACGGCGAGAGAGCAAAAAATTACAGGAAAGGCCAGAGTAGTGCTTGGTATGGCGATCTGAACAAGCCAATTTCTGTCATTCACATTTTGGCACTTTTAGCAGCTTCAAACTATTGTGGGCCGATCCGGTAACAGTGTTCATTTTCGAGACATTCTCTGTTGTTTCCCGGTCGTATCTTTCAGAGGCCGCTTTGCTCGGGTACCCGATACTGGAATGGATCCGACATCCGAGAGAAAGGACTTGAAAGAGACGACCGGTAAACAACACATTAGAGTGGGCATAACAGTTAACCTCTTATATTCCTCTGACCGCTCCATTGGAAGGGAAGGAGGAAAATGAGAGAGAACAGTTGACTGTTAACTTTTTAACAGTAAACGGAAAATTGTCTCTGGCGCTCTTATTTTTCCTTCCTCTCTTCTAATGAGCGGTCAGACAGTTTAACGCCGCGCCCACTCTACAACACATGATGACGCGAAAATTAACACTACTACCCGATCGGCCCATACTTTTATAGTTCATCTCCATGCAATTTCAAAATAAGTGTATGTGTGTCTGGTTCGAAAAAGCTGCACTACCTAATAGTAAGAGCATTTGCGCCATTTTTTCAAGGTTAGGTTGTCAATTTCACCACTATGGCTCAAATGGCCACGACGCATCCTTCAACGGCTACCACGACGTTCTACGCATTATTATTACTCACTTGAGTAATTGTGTTGAAAATCATATATCTGTAGACGATCCTCGTAGCATTGCTCATGTGGCTAACCTAAAAAAATAGGACAACCGCAAAAATGTTCTAAATGGCCAGATCCTCTGAGTCCTCCCACCGAATTCTTATGAGTTCCCCAATTGCCCAAACCTGTGAAGAGAGCACGTGTAGAGCGTGCGTTGCTACGGCCGTTGCGCAAATGAAAACAAACATGCCAAACTGAAGATAACGATTGAAGTTTGACTGAAATCCACTCACCAGAGCCATGTATGCGAAGTACCAAATGACAAGAGGAGTTTTGGGCGGATACGCCATCCATGACACATTTGCACATGGAAGCCACGCGTGCGGCGCAGGAGCCTGTATATGCAAGATATTGGACGTCAGGGGAGTCGAACCGAGAACCCTTCGGACTAGAGGCCGACTCACTACCCACTACAACATCGTCCTATGGCATACCTCGGTCACTTGCGATACGTCCATGATATCTGCATGCAGAGCCGCCAGAAGCGGTAGAAGAATAAGCGAAGGAACGGAGAGCGCGATGAGAGCTGTTATTATAGGTGAAATTCAACAGCGCCATGGACATTTGTGTCAAAACAGTGAATTTTGGCCGTTAAAGGAGCCACAAAGGGAGATTTATTTGCATGCACTTTCGGGTTCACTTCTCTCCATTCCCCCCACTTTCTCGTCGTCAGAGCGGTCTACTCTGACAACGAGATAGTAAGGGAATTGGAGAGAAGTGATCCCGAAAGTGCACGCAAATAAATCTCCCTTTGTGGCTCCTTTAAGTGATCGCGCATATGTAGGGTGTCGCATATGAATCTTTTAGTGCATTCGTCGCGTCAGAGGAGCGGTTCTTTTAGTGCATTCGTCGCGTCAGAGGAGCGGTTGTCTCTAAAATCCAGAGACAACAGTCCCTCAGAGAGTTGAGACACGACTAATATACTAAAAGACTCATATGCGACACCCTACAATTTCACCATAACGGCGAAACAGTTCCTGGCGCACTTGTCTGTCACCTGTTCGCATCCCTTTCCGACTCAGACATAGCCGATGCGCACGTGGCATGACCATCTGATGACGCTGCAGCAGGCAGAAGAGTCCTCCGTTGCAGAATTGGGTGATCGAAAATGCGCAAAAGTACTGAATATTTCAGCACACTTAATTGAAGGGATCGAAAAAGGACTCACGAAGAGGAAGGGAACCCATTTTGTTGAACACATTGTACCAGTGCACACTACCGCGAACATCTAAACAATTATATTAGTTTCAAGTTTTCGACCGAATACCGAATAATTTTTCCATACATCTCGATATGTAAATGAATTGAATACTGCATCAGGCGGTATGCAGTACCGCCCGTAATCCGAGATCACTGGCCCATTCGGAATGGTCCGTTGTGTCCGATGCAATAACTTCTTAATAACTGTGTACCTCAGGAAACAGCGGGTACGGTGCGAAAAGTGTGCCCCAGATGAAGCTGAACAGCGTCGCCCAAACCTACAGTAAGAGTTGCTCAAAGGACCAAAGTAGTGAGCGCCATGGACAATTGTTCCATAATGGTGAAAATATGCATTTGAGTTGCGAATATTTATGGCGCAACTGCCCATTTCACTTTTGTGGCGAATATGTTTCGGTATTTGTTCACGACTACTCACGTCTGCATAAGTGAGATATATGGCAAATGTACTTCCGCCTTTTGGAGACTTGAAAATGAAGAGATATATGGCCACGGAAGAGACGGCGAGAGAAAGTGCGCCAATGGGGATGAGGAAAGTGCGGAAAAGCTGAACGAAATCTACCCATTCATGAATAAGGAACTTACTAATAGATTAGGAATGTTGGCCGAGCAATTCGTCATACTTGGAGTAAGTCGATGAAACTTGTACTTGGGGTGAATGCATTCGTGTAATTGCCCCAGTGGTAACCCCACGCCCGATACACCTGTTCTGGGCGAGACACACGATTTTTAATTAGTTTTTAGTGGTTAGCTTCCCAAGATCAGAAGAAAGTGATAGCGGCCTGCCAGTCTCAAACAGTACAATTCGGTTTTTTTGCAAACTAATTTTATGCTTGCTTGAACTACATGCAACTGTTGAAATTAGGGTTGGGTAAGAAATCAAGAAAGCGCAACGCGCGTTCATTCCTCGCCAGACAAAATATAGAAGTATCCGACTCGAACTACGCGTACAGTACCAAAAATCGCACTTTCGGTCACCTTTTTTTCATTAAATCATTCATAACTTGGTTCATTCCGACTCTTCCAAGTTTTCCTACCACAGTTTTAATGCTCCTGCTATTCTACGCTTACTATGAGAAGCACATGGGGCTGGATTCAGTTTAAAACTTTTTTGATTGACTCCAGTAATTCGAGCGTAACTCGGTGAATTTTGAGATTTGAGCGAGCCGATGACACAGACGCATCAGTCGTTCACTTGGCTACATTTCATTAGTTGACACTCATTTTCTATCTCTTCTCTCCGAGATAGGAG
>JACMIF010005350.1:0-10759 GCA_014805445.1 Diplogasteroides magnus | reverse complement strand
CAGACTCATAGTCCATGATGACATAGGTGACCATACCTAAAACGAGTTCCTCGCTAGCGAACACCACCTAATGAACCAATGTGACAAGACTTATGCAACAACCTAATAATCTCCGGCGCCGTTGCTCTCTCTCTCATGTGATAGACAACAGCGCGGATTAGATGAATGATGGCCTAAAGTAAAGTGCACTAAAGTCATGAATAGCGACTTCCTATACGCTCGCAATGACATATGGAATTCTTTTGGTTATCGATCTACTGTTTTTCTCCTCAAGTTTAATCCATTGCTCACTTGCCCCTATAGTATCCAGACAATTCGTGATAAGATTCTCGATGATAGAAATTTGCTAGAGAAATTAGGCTATAGTCAGTGATTACCCCTCCCCCTCTCCTTCTTGGAATTGGCGCGTGCGTCTCAGGTGGTTCGGTGAGAAGCCTAGTTGGCGGAGGGTAACGTCCGCCCTCTGCATTCGAGACACACCGGTGCACTCTCCCACCACATAGGTCCCTTCTAGGCCGATCGCCGTTCCCCTGAGTGCCCCCTTTCCTTCCCTCCCCCATTCATCTATTTTCTCCCATCAACTCGTCATAATTCTGTACTTGTTGTCACATCGTAAGATGTATGATAAATTAATATGAATTAGGGGTTCAAAATCGGTAAATTTGTCGTCATTCTTCTCCGCCGCGCTGATGTCTCATTCCCTCATAGACGACCTCACGGCGGAGAGGAATGACGACACATTTACCGATTTTGAACCCTTGTATGAATGCATACTCGTTGTAGAATGTGAGCAACGACTTCACCAAGACCAGTAGCAAAGGGCAGATTCCCTTTATTGAGGTAAGCGACTTGTTACATCTAGGCTGGAAGAAGAATTTAGCTAAACGGCCGTCAGACAGCCGACTCTAACTTCGTTATCGAACATCTGAAGGAGGAGTTTCAAAAAGTGAGCTGTAACTTTATGCAGACAGTGCATTGGAGCTGAATGAGAAATGCACTTTCTCACGTAAAATTACAGTTTTATTGTAGAACCCCTACATAATATCTTATTCGAGGATCCTGATGCCAACCTGACAGAGGCCGAGAAGGGCCAGCTAACTGCGTATATGGCACTGCTCGAGAATAACATCTTCTGGTACTGCGCATTTTGTACATTTTGCAACAAATATGGAGACACTTTTTATCGTATTATTTGATTTTTCACAGCAAAACGAATGGGAATGTGACAATTCAGAAAGCAGTTCATTACTTTATTTTTCGTGCTCAAATAATATTGATTAGCCAGATTATCTCCCTCTTGGAAGGATAGATAATATCGATTAGATTCCTTTCAGGGCGCTCGTATACAATCGAAGCAGGAGCAATGCGTGGCTGGCCACTGACCAAGGCTTCGCAAAGCATCTCAGTGGACTCAAGCTCGCGTTCTTCAAGAACTTCTTTCTGGGACAATTCAAGAAGCGAGTGGGTTCATCCAAAAATGTTCTCGAATGCCAAAGCTCCTTCAGTTGGCGAATAGCGTTCACGTCCAGGGAATCGGTCGACACAATCAATTCGAGGTAATAACTAAATACATATTTGCTAAGAAATATACAGAAAGTTCTTCCACTAAACTATCGTTATTGGCTCTACTAGCAGCCGGCCTTACCGGTGGGCCCACCTAGCGTTATCGCTTGACGTGGTAGCCTTTACCTCTTACCTACTATCATTCTTGACAGTTTAAAACGTCATTTCTCGTCATCCAGTTCGAAATTGCCACATGTATCAAACTGATTGAGGGGAATTGGCAGGATTTTTCTGTTCGAAAGACTTCTTGTAGGTGGAAGCCATTGCCAAGAATGCGTTCGACTCGCTTGAACAACTTCTCGGAGAGCGAAAATTCTTCTTCGGACCTAATCCCACTACGGTAGGTGCATTTTGAAACTCTCGGATATCCAAAAATTCTCTTCAGCTCGATATCACTGCCTTTGGTCACATCAATCAGTTCCTGTACGCGCCACAGGCTTCTGGCGAACTGAAGAAGCATTTGGAAGAGAAGTGAGACCGGAAGAGCATTACTGAAGATTTATCCTGTGTCCATTGCAGATGTCCTAATCTGGTTCGTATGCTGAAAACCTTGAAGGAAGACCTGTGGCCGGACTGGGATGAGGTCATTGAGACACTCTCACTGGATACATATGAGAAACAACAATGAAGAATTCTACACTACTGCGCATCCTAACTAGGAAACAGAAAGCAAGCATAAGCTTATTTTTCTGTAGTCTAATTCCCTGTGAGCGGTTGTCTCTCGCATGTGATGGACAACCGCTCCGAGGTAATTGTACGCCAGAAAAATGCATTTCTGTTTGCTTTCCGTTCCCTATTCCTAACCATTCTGTTATACCCAGCTCATTACATTCTGTTACCGATTATGTCTCTCTCATTTTATGTGCTTTTTTGTCGTCCCTCTGATCATGAAGTGTGATTTTAGGATATGTTTCACAAAATATGGTTCAGAGTTTCAGCTCAGTGCATAATAACGAAGCAGATTCCCTTCCCTCAACTCGATCAGTGTCATTCATTTCTCCACACTCGTTCCTTCCTTCACTTACACTCTGTTTTCGAATGATTCATCGCGGTCGTTCATTGCAAATGAACATAAATCTTGTCCTCCTCCCAGTCGTTGGGCCGTGTTTAATGGGGTTAGCGCCCATCTCATATGACACCAAAAACCCCTCTTCTGTGCACTTGTCTTGAGGTATGGGGGCCGTCTGATTTATCGTTGTTGTGCCCTGTCATGGCAGTATCTGCTCAAGTTTCATAACAAGAACCGCTCCTCTCATCTACTCCACCCTTCTCGTCTTCTTCTCATTCTCTTGAAGGTCACACGTTCACTCTTCTCTTCTCGCCTCTCTTCACCATCTTCCCTCTCTACTCTTCATATTTCTTGACCGCAATCGCCACCGAGATGCGCACCCGTGATAGTGGGAAGAGGATCATCAATACCGATATATGAGACGGATGCTAGGCGGATGCAACTTCTTGATCCTCCGCAGCCCCCGTACTAGTCTCATTAGGTACATCTTCGAGCTCGAACTTCAATCACAGCCTTTTGCACTACAAACGCCGTTATTTGCATAATATTTAATTCAAATAGTGATAAAAGCTCGAGCTTAAAGGTGGGTACAACGGCGGCAGTTTCTTCCATTCCCATAACCCATCCAGTGTGCGCCAATCCATTAGCCCGTGATTACAGTGGAAACCTGTGAATGGTCTCCATTGTTGTGTGGTGTGCTCACTCTTCCACTATCTACTTACTCGTTACGATGTGCCCCAAATCGGTGCCAGTTGTCTCCAATCGTCCGTTGTAATCCCACCCGCCGATTTGGCCACTTTAGCCCCCCGCCATACCGACACATAACTGTATGTGTGTACACAAGCGGTTCCAGGGTAAATCATTGAATTTGTCGTCATTCTTCCCCGCAGCGCTGATGTCTATCAGGGAATGAGACAGCAACTCTGAGGAGAAGAATGATTAGAAATTCACCGACCCCTGGTGTGCGCCTTTCTGAAGCGAACCGTTTCAGTACGGGTTCAAAGAGAAACGTTCCCAATAGGGTTGCTAAATCGGCAGAAAAGTGCATTTCTCACTCGTCTAATGTTGGCGGGGCGACGGTCTATTGAAAGTAGAGGCAACCGCTCCTCGGAGATTAGACGAAAGATAAATGAACTTAACTAGCGATTTCGAAAGCCTAGAACGTTCCCAATGAAGAAGATCAAGTTGCTCTCTACAACCGTTGGAATGCATTGAAAGACACGCGCGTTCCGCCATCTCGCACGTTGTCTCATCCCCCTTCTCCTCTCTCCATCTTGTGTTCCGTCTGGTCATTGTCTTCTTGTATAAACACATCTCTTCACATAACAGACTGTCTTCGCGAGTCTCTAGTAGCGCTGGCAGTTTCAGGTTATGTTTCACGGAATCTATATACCCTTGATATATAAGGTCAGTGAAACATAACCGATCCCGTACTCAAACTGCCAACCCTAGTCTCTTTCCTTATTGACAGCGGGTCAATATTTGTGCTGATCGTTGATGCGTGTGAGAAGCTTTGATGATCATCTCCAATTTGCAGAGTAAACGGTTAAACAATGCCCGCACCAGCTCTGCTCAAGAGAGACTGGCAAAAGGTGAGTGATATCATAGTGTAAGGTAGGGAACGCATTTCGGAAATTCTACCCTACCTTCACCGAGAGCTGTTGTCTGTGGAGGTGATAGACAACCGCTCCGAAGAGAGTGGTGAGGTTGGAATTCCCAAAAATGCATTCCCTAGTGTAAAGTCAACAGCCCCTGTGCTTTCGATGCCGCCACATAATTGACCTTTGTGTGATCAAAATGTTTCGCAGTGCAGCTTGTGCTCACCTTTTTTTTTGTTAACGCCATAGAATTCAGGAACACGTATACTTGGTGCAGTTTCCACGTGCAGGCTGCATTCCTCAGTGCTCTCCATTCGCTTTCAAGCTGGAGACTTGGCTGAGACTGTGTGACATTCCTTACTCGGTATGAAATTGTTATTGTGTATTGTTCATCCTCGAAAGATAACCTTGAAAATGGAAACTGCTAGTCTACGTTTCCACAACACAGCTGGCCTTAGCAGCTGTCGGCCTAGTTTAATCATCTCTGAAGAAGATACTTTTCTTATAACTTTACCTTTTTGTTCGGTATGTTCTGTTTCACAACAACTGCCAGGGCAAGGAATGACTCATGTTCTTGTGTTGTGATGTTGCGATGTTCTTTGCAGAATGTCAGCAACAACTTCACAAAAGTGTCAGCCAAGGGGCAGGTTCCCTTTATTGAGGTAATATCATTTCGCGGGGCCGGACGAAATGAGACTACGTTCAGGTGAATGGTCGCCAGGTAGCCGACTCCAACTTCATTATCGAACATCTAAAGCAGGATTTCAAGAAGGTAAATGCTGATGACAGATCGGTCATTTGCGCTAAAATAGTCATATGGACAGAAGCGTTATCAACGAGGCAAAGGTCCATGGCGCTCCTGTCCTTCACCCGTAAATGGTCATACAAGCAATTTCGGAATGAAAAAAATGAACTATTTTTCCAGGACCCAGATGCTAAGCTGACTGCCAGTGAGAAGGGACAGTTCACTGCATACATGGCACTGCTGGAGAACCATCTCTTCTGGTATGTTACTGGATTCAAACAAATATTTTTACAACGAAACTTCAGCCTCTTCGGAATTATAGTGTTAAATATTGTAAACATTGTAATATATTCAAGTACACTCTGAACACAGATCATTCCTTTTAGGTGCATGGTGTACCATCGCAGTCGTGACAACAAGTGGATGGCCACTGAGGCAGGCTTCATCAAGCATCTCTCAGGCATCAAGAAGACCATCTACGAGAAGTTCATGAGGGAAAAGTTCCGCAAGAAGGTCAGTGTCTTTCTTCTAACCTCATTTCACTTGTCACATGGAGTTGACGATCGCTCAATAGTAGAGAAAAATGTACTTTACTGCCGTTTTGGAAAAAAATCAGTCGCATCGTTCGCTAATTTAAGTTTTCTTCTACAGATCATGAGCTCTTGCCAAATCCAAGGCATCGGAAGACACAATCAGCTGGAGGTGGAGAAGATGACCAAGGACGGACTTGACTCTCTGGAGCAGCTCATGGGAAACAAGCCGTTCTTCTTCGGTCCGACTCCAACAACAGTAAGTATACAAAACTGATATTTGGCACATTACTTCTTGTGGAACCACGGGCTTAGGCAGCTGTTATCATACTGAAATCGACTTGGTTGTACTTATTGTTCTTTGATCAACAAGGATAGTCGAACATAAAACATCTGGGACTAGCTTATGCATTGCCACTTAGGCAGTTTCATTGAGAAAAGATGAGATGCAGCCACTCCCAACGCAGTTATTGAGAAGATGAATGGGCATCGATTCATTCGACGCAATAAGAGATAAATAAGGAGGAAGTGCCATGATAGGAAGATATCTGCATCTCGAGGCACCATTCTCCAGGCATAACACAATATTTCTTTAGCTCGACTGCACTGCCTTCGGACTTCTCACGCAGTTCCAGTACACCCCAATGCTGTCGACTGAGATTAAGACTCATCTGGAGACAAAGTGAGTTCGTTTGTATATTCATTACTCATGAACTCGTAATCCGTAGAAAACGACTCTCTTATGTTGAAAAGTATTCTTTTGAAGCAAGAATCTATTGAATCTTCTAGTCCTTCACGTACTAATTTCAGGTGCCCAAACCTGACTCGAATGGTGAACAGACTGAAGGATGAGTTCTGGCCCGACTGGGACGAGGCATGTGAGAAGCTTTCACTGGACACTCAATGGAAGAAACAATAAAAGGAAAAAAGATGCAGAATTTGATCAATGTATTCATTATTCAAGCATACAATATACCTCTCCACACATCATAATGACCGAAAGGTCCATTCTTTCACCACTGCCAAATCATACATACTCCCACCAAATACTCGCATTCTCCCTGTATTTACACTGTACACCACTCGCTAGAATAAAGCCTTTTTCTCCAGATTGTTGCTATTGACATATTGAAAGGTCCGAGACCTGCGACGTACCTGACTTACGCCCGTTATCCAAAAGGTGATTTCAACCGTACCAGTCGGAATCCACCACAGTTGCTGATCACAACGGTGTTACAAGCGGAGAACATTGTCACGGCTGAAATGAAATGGGACAATGACACGTCGGATGAGGATGAAGGACCGCTTGTAGTGCAGGTTTGAACAACAAATATAACAATTTGGGATGAGAGGGCTGTGGCTGGTGCGAAGAACGATTTCTAAATCGGTAGTAAAATGCATATCTGAATTGTCTAATTTCCGCTGAGCGGCTGTCTCTATGCTAGGATGTCGCTATCAGTGACTTTAGTGCAATTGTCATTCCTTTAGTCTCCGCCGAGCTGTTGTCGATAAGATGAGAGAGAAAACCGCTCCGCAGAGATTAGACGAATGACAATTGCACTAAAGTCACTGATAACGACACCCTACTATATGCAGATAGATAGCTTCTGCGCGTGAATTAGAGGAATGATAAGTGCACATTACTATCTACCGTTTTGAAGACGAGTCTCCAATTCCTTTATTCTTTCCAGCATGACCCACTGCTCCTCCCTTGTCCCGAAGATCCCCGAGATCGACTCCGTCTAATACAATTCCCTCGAGCACGGTGAACAACGTTTAATCATTGTCACTAATAACATTTTTTGTCCAAATACTGGTTTTCATGCACCGATGAACCGTTATGGTGGAAATATCCATTAATCTATTCGTTAGATGCTGTCCTTCCCTCTCTCCGTTTGCCCTGAAGATGGAGACATGGCTCAGAATTGCTGACATTCCCTATAAAGTAAGTCTAAATTTTCAATGAATTGCTAAGATTAGTGCTCCAAATTACTAGCTATTCACTTCACCCCATACGTCATTTTCTATAGTTGAATTCAACGATGGCCAATCTCATTCTGTGCTTTTTCATGCTCAATAGGGCTCGAAATAGGAAAATTTGTTGTCATTCTTCTCCGCGGCGATGTTGTATATCAAGGAGAAGAATGACTGAAAATTTACTATTTAGAAATCCTGCCTCCCAATTCAATATCGGGTTACATGATTGCGCTGTTCCTCCAGACTCAAACATTCATTGAAAGTATACTGCAAACATTCACTCTTCATTTCATTTGCGGCAACTGTGGGCAAACATGAACGAGTAAATTGAAATAGTTCACGGAGAGTTAGGAGACAAAATCCAAACAAGAGAGTCGAATTCGGCAGTAAAGTGCATTGCTCATTCGTCTACCAAATATTCCGCGGAACTGATGTCTCTATGCTCGATAGACAACCGCTCCGAGGAGTTTAGACGAATGAGAAGTGCACTTTACAACCGATTTCCAATCCAAACCATTAGTAGTATAAAATAATAATGGTTGTTTTTATGCCACTTCACCTGCTAGTCCAGTCTCATTCAGAATGTCTCGAACAAGTTTCGTCGATTCTCCAGGAAAGGTCAGATTCCGTTCGTTGAGCTAGATGACGTGCAGATTGCTGACTCCAATTTCATCATACGGAAGCTATCGGAGGTTTTCGACAAGGTAGATTTATTGAGTACCGTCCAGGGATTCTAAAACGGAAATATTATGCATTTATAATTCGTCTGAATTTCGCAGAGCGGTTATCTCTCTGATGAGACGGATGGGAAATGTTATTTGCAAACATTTTTAACATCTTCATTTTCATTTCTCTCAGGGATCCACTGTGGACGGATGGCTCAACGCTGAGCAACGGGCTCTCACCACAGCATATCGAGCGCTTGTTGAGGATAGACTATTTTGGTACTCATATCAACTGTTGAAGTCACTCGTATCTGTCTCTTCAGGGTCATAGCTCAATCACGGGCAAATGACAACCTCTGGGTGGCTTCTGACCTCGGTTTCGGTGGCCATTTCTCCGGCTTCAAACACAGACTCTTTCGAGCTATCGGACTGAAGCTGTTCCGATGGAAGGTTCACACAGAATTTTAAAAAAAACCGTCGCTGAAACTGTCATTTTGACGCACGAACTGTCATCATTTTCAGTATTACTGTAGCTGGTGGCAGTTTTAAACTGTCATTCGACAATCTGACAGTTTCCGTGACAGTTGTGTCTGTGTGTTCAACTCAGTTCTGTCGGATAATTGTCAATAAAACATTTTCTTCCAGGCACGAAACACCTGCATGAAGCAGGGGATCGGGCGAATGACTCCACTGGAGATTGAGAGTCAGGCAAAGGCCGACTTGGACGCTCTGTCCAGGCAACTGGGCGACAAGCATTACTTCCTGGGAAAACGACCGTGCACGGTACCGTCCATCGAGAATAAAGCGGTCGTTTTCTTCAAATTTAGGAGAATTTATCATAAAATCACATAAAGCGATCTAACTCCTTTCAGTGACAATATTATGAAAAGCAGTAAACTGCAAAGTTGCTCGACTTGATCAGATGAGCAACTTTGCTGTGGACTATGAAATGATATATTCAACGGCAAAAGAGATAGAGCGCTGTTATTCATGCGACAAGGGGCTAATTCCCTCCATCCTCTCCCCTCCCCCTGCCCTACCCTCTCGATTAGCGGCTAGTCGTATGAATAACAGCGCTTCTATCTCTTTTGTCGTTGAATATATCATTTCAAAGTCAACAGCAAAGTTGCTCATCTCATCAAGTCGAGCAACTTTGCAGTTTACCGCTTTTCATAATATTGTCACTGAAAAGAGTTAGATCGCTTTATGTGATTTTATGATAAATTCTCATAAATTACAAGAAAACGACCGCTTTATTCTCGATGGACGGTAGGTACTTCCAATTGACTGGAGACTATCCAGAGCATTTAAGTATACCCTACCACGTTATTCATCTGATCACTTATATCTTTATTATGTTTTGTATAATATCTACAGGAATCCGGTAAAGCCCTTGTTTTCACATAATATTTGACGTAAAATAATTAAATCAATGAATAAATTTAGCTGGACTGTACTGCATTCGGCGTTCTTTGCCAGTTCCTGTACACTCCGTTGAAGCCCTTGCCGATTAAGAGACATCTCGAGGTGAGACTCTGAATTTGAACTGAGATCAGCACTCACTTATAAGGAACGATGTCAGAACCTCGTGAAGTTCGTTCATAGGATGAAGGACCATTTCTGGCCCGATTGGGAGGAGGTATGCATTAGGGTTTCCAAATCTGAAGCAAAGCGCATGCTTGAATCTTCCAATTTTCGCTCAGCGGTTATCCCAACTTTCGATATACAACCCCTCCGAATGAGAATGGACTTTGTTGCCGATCAAAACTCTTGATACTTGTGTAATTTATTTTCAAAAATAGAGCATATTGAGAGTATTCCCCAACAATCTGGAATACTCCCATGATTTCCTCTTTCGCTTTGATGGAGTGTAGTTGCCCCACCACAAACTCCAAGGTCGAGAGTGGGAGAAGGGGGGATAATTAACACTCACACAGCTCGGTTGACAGGAAACACGTCGACTGTGAAGGGAATAGAGAGAGAGGACGAGAGGTGTGAAGGAGGGGTGGGGTAGGATGGAAAGATGATTGTTATAGAGACTACTTCATAGTATTCAATCGGGAACGCATTATGGAATTTCTAACCTCCCCAATCTCTTCCGAGCCGACGTCTATCAAAACGAGAGACGATGAGATTTAGGAGGTTAGACGATTCCATAATGTGTTCACTCACCCCTCTTATTTCATGGTTTTTTCTGGGTTCGTTATATGAGGCCACTCTCATTCGAGCTATTATATTGGGTGAAAACAAGAGCGCCTTGGGTAAATATGGACACAAGCACCATCTTTCTCATAACTATGACGGCGAAAGTGTCCATTTATCATTATGGCGCAAGTATCCATGGTGTTCATCCAAACTATTCTGTGCAGGCAACTGAGAAGCTTGACCTACACACGGAACCGAAGCGAGCCCGTCTGATCAAAGAGAGGTATTCCCTCTCTCCCTGTGATATCTCATCTACTAGTCTCGCTAGAGAAAACGGAGATGCAAAATGAGCATGTCTGACTATCAATCCTATTATGTAATGTTATCGTTTTTATAGAAAACATCTTAGTCGTTGTGAAATTGAAGATATCACAGCGTGCCGAAAAGTGGAACATCCGACTATTGCAGCGCATCAATATCGCGCACATTCGTGAAACCGCGACGCGTCCCACTGTGCCTTCAACGGG